>JANZXP010000002.1:347132-366207 GCA_027576715.1 Erythroxylum flavicans
TTGATAATTAATTTTAATTTATTAAATATATAATCTTGAATTAGATTATTCATAATTTTTATTAATAATTAAATAATTAAATAATATATATTCAAATGATAATAAATCAGATTATGAAAAAAATAGAAACAGAAAGCAAAAACTACTTTTTATAGTTTTCATAATTTTTGAAAATTAGAATAAACCAAAACTAAAATTGAAACTGAATACTCAAATAAACAGATTTTTTTACTAAATTTGAAAATAAAAACAAAAAATCAAAAAAATAAAAGAATGAAACAAACATCCCCTAAGATTATAAAACTTCTTCGTTGCGAAAACTGCCCAAAGTGTAAACGCTGAGCTCAACAGCTGCAATCGTGTCCTTCTCTTCTTCGTCGTCCTCTGGTTCCACTCTTCTTCCAATAGTTAGTCCTTTTGTTTTCGCCCTTCTCTTCGCATTTCTTTGTTTGATTTTGGTTTTGATTTGATGGTTGTTCCGATTTAGAATATGGAAACGAATCGGATCTCCGAGCCTTCTCGGACGAGTCCGGCATTTTACCGTTCTTCAACAACCCCCACTCTGTCCTAGATACCTAAAAGAAAAAGAAATCTTACCTTTCATTTACTCTTAGCTTGCTAATTAATGGCGTTGTTCGGGGGTATTTTTAGGTTAGGATGCCACAATGGGTGGTTCTAAGTGCGGCTACCGTGAGAGGCTGGACTACCGGTTTGGGCATGAAAGGACCCTTCGAGCCGGTCGGACCCTACAGTGTACATTCTGTTTCCTTTTACTATAGAAACTTAAATTCATTTGTATGGTTCTTTTACATAGTTTCTCAAAGGTTAGCTTACTTAATATTCATTTATTCATAATGAGTTGAACAGCCAGTATTGAGGTTTGTGCTGGGTCTCTGATGAAATGCTATGGAACAGTGTTTGTATACATACTGAAACAACGAAAATTCTTAAGCTATGGTAGGTTTGTTTGAAAGATGCTCGAGTTTCTGCATCTGATATCTGTGAGTTCATATCAAGTTCTGGTTCTGGTTCTGGTTAACGCATTGTTGACTGTTAATAGTTTGTAGCTTCAAAAGCCTATGAATATATACGAATGATTTTGGTAAGTGAAAGGTGAATTTGTTGTTTCTACTAATCACCTGTACTCCAAAAGAAGCAATTCTTGCTATGTGATATGCTCTTTAGCTTGTTTCGTGGGACATAAGATGTTTAAAGTCTGCAATGTAAGGTTTCTTGGTCCTTCTTGGTTCAGTATGTATGTTTCGACTGCAGAAATTGGAAAATGCATGGTCATGGTGAACTTGCAAACTTTGCTTGACTAAGCATTAGTTGGTTTCGCTGATTATGGTGGTATGATGATGTTTTAAACATATAAGAAAGTTTCCTCTTCGTAGGAAAAAAAGTTAGTTTACCATCTTGTTTTTTTCATTCAAGAAAGGTGACTGGGAAATTTACATGAACGGTGGTCATCACAATTCCATATTGAAAAGGAGAAGAGAATTACTGATCACATCTATAGTCTATGATTTTTTAATCCCTAATTAGAGTTGCTGTAGATATATTATAGATTAGGGATCTTACACAGACATCTCTCCAACTTGACAGGGTGATCCAATGTCCACCTACTTCACTTCATTATTCTAGTTGGTCCTGCAATCATCGTTCCATCCATGATTGGGAAACAGATCCTCGAAATATAACTTCAAAATCATATTTGTCAATTTCGAAGGTCCCAACTTTCTTGTATCTGTAGCACTGTCATAAGGGTTGCTGAACTTGCCTGTGGAGCCATATTTGACTTGGGAGATCGTTATTTCTTACCCAGCAGCGGTTCTTTGATCCTAGGTTCGGATGTATGTTGGTTGTTCAAGTTGTTGAGGCGGAAATTGTGGTCCTTGCTTGCTCCCATAGGTAAAATCTGCCTTGTGGAGATGTCATTACGAACTTAAGATTTGTAAACTGGAGCATTCAACGAATCAGAAACATACGATAGGCCACAAATTTCTTGGTGGATGAGAATTCAACACATATGAACTGGAAGATTGCATGAAGTGATGAAACTTTTGGGAATAATATTTTCTCACAGCCACTCTTTAGCTTTTCTTTCTTTGTGTTTCTTCCTGAATCAGTAGAGAGGCTTTACTTGCCTCCAAGTAGTGGTCCAAATTAATATAACTTGTCGTTACGTATTTTTGAGTAAAGGGGTTTGATTAGATCAAACGGTAAGAAAAAACAGAAACTAACGAGTGAACAT
This sequence comes from Erythroxylum flavicans, assembly GCA_027576715.1. NCBI lineage: Eukaryota > Viridiplantae > Streptophyta > Magnoliopsida > Malpighiales > Erythroxylaceae > Erythroxylum > Erythroxylum flavicans. The sequence continues at coordinate 349,387 of JANZXP010000002.1, forward strand.
AGTCTCTCTTTACCAGATTTGATCGAATTGAAGTATTTATGTTTTGTCGATACTCTCAACAAGCCCTTTAATGTATAAATCATTGGACTTCTTGTCATGTCGAAGACCTCAGAAATATCTGGGCCTGAACAGGCTCGAAAGCTGAGATTTTATCTCTTCTACAGAGTCGGTCTCATCTCATTCCTCCTCCGCCTCACGTCAGTACTTCCAGTCCACGTCATGACCGTGTATCCAAACCGTCCAATCAGATTTCTCCCATTTCACTCATTATCCTACACATATCTCCTCTCCAATTCCAAGCCACACCCATACATTCTCACCCTCAAAAAAGCCAAACCCATTGCCTTTCAAAGCCATTTCCTGCATCTCATTATCTCTTTGTCGACCAGAAGAACACATTACCATAAACGTTTAAGCAATGGCCACTGTAACCTCTGCAGCTGTTACCATCCCATCTTTCACTGGTCTTAAGACAAACACCTTATCATCAACCAAGGTGAGTGCCACCGTCAAAGTACCGGCAACAACCGTTTCCAGGTTCGGCGTCAGAGCTTCAATGAAGGAAGTTGGTGTAGCCGTTGTGGCCGCCGCAGCAAGCACAATGCTTGCCTCCAATGCCATGGCCATTGAAATCCTGCTCGGAGGTGATGATGGGTCGTTGGCTTTTGTTCCAAGCAACTTCTCTGTCCCTTCCGGTGAGAAGATTGTGTTCAAGAACAACGCTGGTTTCCCACACAACGTTGTCTTCGACGAGGACGAGGTCCCAAGTGGTGTTGATGTTTCGAAAATCTCCATGAGTGATGAGGACCTTCTCAATGCTCCTGGTGAGACGTATGCTGTTACTTTGACTGAGAAAGGTGATTACACTTTCTATTGCTCACCTCACCAAGGAGCTGGTATGGTGGGTAAGGTCACCGTTAATTGAGTCTCATCTCATGTGGTCACTCCCTTTTTTCTGGCAAATAATCTATAGTTATATCCATTTGATTATGGTCTTTGAGAGCATGTATTTGATGAACCAAAATGTTCAGTTGGCTTTCTAGTCTTGATTGGATTATTCTAATAATGTAATTTAGGGGATAAATCAACATCAGTGAAAGTCTAATAGGCGAAGTGTGGAGAGATTCACTAGTTTGTAGTGTTACTCCTAACAAATTGGGGGTAGATTGTAATTTATAATCAATGTAGACGGATCAAAGTGAAGAATGTAGAAGACATAGCCTAATTGATGTAGGAAAATCATTAGAATTCCATGACAGGGAACGGAATGTATTAGAAACACTGGAAAGAAAGAAGAAAGAACCAAATAATATCTACTTCCTTCCTTTACTAATAACCAGTAGTGACCAAATAGTACAAACTCCATAGCCATAAGATAGTCCCACTCAAGGCCCTGGAATCTACCGTTTCTGATGGCACTTGACGAGCTTATCGCCTAAATTTATGGGAGCAAAATGGAAAGTTACAGGTCCTATCTACTTCCAATGATCTCTCCAATTACGAGTATATATTACGAAGAGGTCTTAACATGATTAGGCATCAACGTAGTTGCTGTCATTGATCCTCTGACTTGAAACAGGTGGAGCTACCCTTATCATAAGGCTTTGAATAAAGGCCAGAGACTACGCAAGAAACCAGCAATGGAGGGTACAGTCAATTGTATATAATTTCACCGGAACTTAAAAGCTCAACCAAAACCTAAAACCTCTTACCGATACAAGTGCAGTGCACAATATACTGAAACCAGGGAAATGGAACGGTGATTCTTCAGATAAGAATAAAGCTGTGAAAAGATTGAAGATTCATTAGGTTTTGCTTTGCTTGACCGTAACCTTTATGTTAGTACCTATTCTCACCTGATAAAGGGGAGAAGGCCAATGGAGCAATAACGTTGGCAATGGAGCAAATTCCTGAGATGCATCCTTGAGCCTTTCCCTGAAAAAAAAAATAAAAAGTAAAAACACTAATATTTTAAAAATCAAACCGAAAATTACAGCAATAAGATAAAAGCTTTGAATTTTAAAAGTTTAATCATTGTTAGACTGTTATAATATGATGTACAATAAATATTAAACAAATTAAAATTTTTTAAATAGAATTAAAGACAAAAGACTAATTTTGTTAATTAAAAAACTTGAAATTTAATTAAATAAGAAAATTATTAAATAAAAACTAACTATTATTCTAATTTATAAAAATCGACTGGTTGATTAATAAATTAATCGGTTTTTAATAACAAAAGTTATTAATGTAAATTGAACTAAAAATTTGACTGTTTTAAATTTTTATGATTAAACCGATCGAACTCATTTGATTTTTTTAATCATTGATCTAAAACGTTAAAGTTCTTGAAAATTTTAGATAAATTTCTTAGAATGATTTCTTTAATTATTAGTTATACATGCTATTTACAATTTAATTATTAAATACAAAATAATACATAAATTTGCTTAAACACACTTTCAGCTAGACTTGGCAATTGGACCCGACTCTTTCTCAAGCATAAAATGAGAAATTTCGATCCCAATCGATAAATTCGGCTAGAAATTAACAGGTCAAACTTGAATTGATCAACCCTCCAGCCAGACTCAATTGACAAAAATTAAATGAAATCATTTTAAAAAATTTTGAAAAATTAAAACGTTAGATTGGCTCGACCCAACTCATCTCTTGGGCCTAGCCCAACTCGTTACTATCCTTACTTTGAAGACCAAGAATTCCTTAGAAGGCTCAGGAAACTTCAGCATTCAAGGCAACTTGAGTATATTGTATATTATCTGGAGAATTTGAGTTCACTATCCTGATTTTAGAAATTACCTGCTCAGAGGAGCCAACTTGCTTAGATACAATGCTCCGCATCTGCATATATCATTTATGAAGTTTTAATTCAACAATCAGCGACGAAATTTCTCAGAAGAGAAGAATGAGGAACTCACACATGGTTGTGCGAAAACATACAAAATGGAGAGCATAGCAGAAGCATAAGGAACCTGTCAGGATTTATATGTTAGCATTCAACATCAACAGCCTAGTAAATTCGAATTTCTAGTAAAACGATATTGTTTTAATCTGAACTGACTTAACAAAACTATATTTAAACTTGAAGTTCAATCAACTCAGACCCAAAACGAAATGGACTTACCCAGAAGGACCAGGCGATACTGTAAAGAAACATCTGCAACGAATCAAAAAATAAACAAGTAAATAACCAGTAGCAACCCTATGAACAAGGTAGGGAGAAAGGTGCTTACATGGGTGCATTCAAAGAAAAGCCCTATTGAAAGAAGCTTCCCTTCTCCCAAAAGGGGAACCAACATCGGCATCAAGATTAGCTGTAATATTTCAGATGAAGAAAAACAGGTTCATACCCATTATTAATAGTGCCAAAAGCAGTAGGAAAAACTGTAATGAAAGCTGAAACAAACCAGGAAAAAGAAAATGTTCTACCTGGGAAATCGTTCCAGCAATCCCAGCAATTACCATTAGATCAGCAAATTGATCCTTGTTAAAGTGAAACTGCGCCTTTAAGTAATACTGCAACCAAGAAGAAACAATGATTAAAGTTCTAATCCTGCTAAGTCCTTACATTCTTAAATTAGATAAGTACCAACAATGTCGAATGAAGGCCAACTTGTGCGAAACTGGTGAAAAATGCAACAATGGCAGCTTGTGAAAATGTCAGACTGCAAAAAGATAAAGAAGTATCGTTAATTTCTTGAGGCTTGATCTGAGTTCGACTCGGGATTCGTAGTAAAAATAAAATTCTAACCTGCTCTTGAGCAAGCAGAGCATGTCATCCAAGGAAGGAATCGGTTTAAAAATTTGCACACTCTTCTGAGTCGAGCAACAATCACTTGCTTTTTCACAAGTTGATTCAATCTTCCCCTTTCCCTTTGAAAGAATCGGTACTGAAAGATCGTTGTCAATCATGGAATCTGGTAGGAAAATCTTCATGTACACGATTGCTATAACCCCCACCGTAGTAGAAACCTGAAGACAAATTAAATTGTATCGCTGAAATGAAAATACACACACACACGCACATAATCTCAAGCACAGAGATAGAAAGACCTGGAAAGTTAAAGCAGTGGAGAGGAAACGAGTGGAGAGGTTTCCACAAACGAAAGCACAGGAACTAATCCCTGTAAGGATTCCAAACGCCGAGGCTCGTCGGCCCTCAGGAACATTGTCAGCCTGAAAATTTGAAAATCGTTGTTCAAAACCTAAACCAGAGAGCTTTCTTGGCCGATTAGAATGGAATTTAGTGAAGAACAAGAAGAAGAAGAAATTACCACGTAGGCAAGTGCAAGGCACTGGACACTTCCTTCACAAACCATGGCGGTGAGAATCTTAAGAACATAGTATGCATAGAAAAAGTTCCTAGTCCTGCTGTATGCCAATATTGCTGTATGCCCAGATTCAATTCACAAGTGAAATTTGATCAGTGAAATGGTATTGATATTGTAATCCATAGTAACCGTAACCGGTAATTCAAAACCTTGTTGGTCATTAACGAGCAAAAGTTTGCTTCATTTCAGGTCTTCCAGGTCAGAACTGGACCAGGTCCTGATTCTGATATCTCATTTAAGGGGAACCCATTTTCTTTTACTACTTTTCCAACTTTTTTCTTGTGGCCTATGGCTTTTTACACTGACTTATCTTTAAAAACTCGATCATTGACATTAACCAATGCTTAGAATTTTATTAATAATTTTAATAGAATTCCTAATCTAGTTATTAATTTTTATTATAATATTAAAGCATGGTCAAGAGAATGTGATTTTAACCTTTTCTTGGTCTTAAATAACCGATAAGAACTGTCAAGAACTTGAAAAAACCAATTCATTGGTTGGGTCTTTCACCTGATGGAATTACAGAAAGACACAATGGGACAGTAAGCAAAGCTTTCCTTCCATACTTGTCTGAAAGATATCCTACCAAAGGCATCATTACCAATGTTCCAACCCCTGTGATCTGCACAAATTCCTTAGTACGTTGATGATAAATTTAAGGTAAAAAGTTTTATAATCCCACATACTTGCACGACATGAACTCCCACAGACCACGAAACTATGATTACTCGGATCAAAGCCAACACAGTAAGTAAACCAGTTTCTTAGGACATTAGGTACAAAAGCAGCAACTTTTCAACTAATAAGCATGAAATTTTACCAGTGTAGGCCATGGATGGCTACTTTGGTCAATGGTTTAGTTAAAAAATTTAGTAAGCGGTAAAAGTCATAGTCATGAAGGCTTGAAGAGAATCGAAGTTCTGCATAAAATGTCAAGGTGGGTCCGACCATTTAGACATTTACTTTTGTAACAGGGAAGTTCCTGAGGTGTGCAGTTCATAGTGAAAGGGAAGCTTCCTTTTGGAAGAACAAGAAGAGGCTTCAGTATACCTAAAACTCGGAAATGTTATACAGATTTTGTGTTTCGAAGTAGACAAGACATTACAGCAGATTTAGTGACCGTTACTACGTAGCCACTTGAAACTCAATGTACAAGAAGGAAGGAAACTGTCCCTGGAGGGAATTTCAGTAAATTTTACACCTTCTCCTTCTTCCTGATAGAGAAACGACAATTTTGTATGGTTCTTTCATGAGCAAAAAGATGACAAAAAGCTTGACATTAATGAATTTATGCAGATGAAATTTTATCAGATAAAGAAACACAGCAGGTTATTTCATTTACCGTTACTTGCAACCCCGAGAGATAGATAGCAAGAGAGCACTGAGCTTCTTCAGGACAAAGTGCAGAGAGAGTAACGTCAGTCATGGCAGGAATCACCATGTACGTTGAGAAACCAGAGAGGAAAACAGTCAAGAAGAGATGGCTCAACGTGGGAAGTTCTTCCATATTCGCTTGAAAATGAAGAAAAGAGACACAGGAGCAGTTGAAAGATGCAAAGAGAGTGAAGTTGGTAGTGCTTAGACGAGTAGATATCTACGCATTTTGATCCGACTCTTGCAATCGGAACTGTTTACCATGTCAATTTCACTTGTGTAAATATAGTCTTAGTGAGTTCATGTATATGACACAAACCACGATCTCGTTACTGTATTTTTCAATAAGTTGGCTACCTTATGGACCAACTTTACTTCCAATTCTCTCCTGTTTTTAACCATTGAAGGGAGTGTGACGAAAGTGAATGTGACATGACAGGACATGCACACGCTATGAAGTTGAAGAAGGCTATAATGGGTTGGAATTGGAAAATCAAGTGCATTTGTAAAAATCTTCATAGCTGAGTATATAACCTAAGTGGTATGTATGACCGAGTTCTGTCACTGGAAAAACAAAGAAAAGGTAAGGTTCTCAAGACCCCGATCCAACTCGACATTAAAAAACAAGTTCAAGCGGACTAAAATTCAGTTTCGAAAACTAGGTCTGATCCGAGTCATTTTCAACTTTATTTCAAAGGAAAAGAGTTTTTTATTAGAGCTTTCAGTCTCTTTCGGGTGGGATTGGGCTTTTATTACTTTCTAAGCTAAGAACACTTCAAAACTCGAAGTTCACTTCAACCCCGAAAGAGTGGAAAAGTGGGTGCGACTTCTCGGTTGTCAGTTTCTCCACAGTGCACATACATACAAAACCCTTGATTATTGAAACCGCCAGGAAACTTCATTCGATTATAATCTCATAAAAAAGCTTGGAAACAACAAAACAAAAGCTTCAAGATTTACGGTATCAGTAAGTTTCATATCTGAACAAAGAACAGAAACTAAAGGTTTAGTTCAACTCTGCTTTGTTAATGCATGATCATAAGTTCATCAGAAGCAACAAGTAATCTTTCGACGTGAAGTTAGTATTAGTCTAGCACCGAAGCCAAACCAAGACAATGAACAAGAACGCAAAAAGCTGAGATAAAGGATCGAAGGGATTGTGGTTTTAAAGAACATTACCGCTTGTTGGAAACCAGTTAAGTAAATGGCTAACGAGCATTGGTCTCTTCCAGGACAAATGGCTGCCATTGTAACATCGGTGATTGCAGGAATCACCATGAAGATGGAGAAGTTGTGGAGGAAGCATGTGAAGAAGAGCTGGCTTAAACCTGACAATTTCTTCTCCATATCTAGAGGTTGGAGCAAGAAAATGAGTTTGGTCAAGTGGTTGCATACTACTCTTTATACCCGCAATTTGACATCTTTGGTTGATGAATAGCATATGCAAGTAAAAGAGTACACCTGGCCCCATACAGTTCCATTAAAAGTTGACGTGTAAGCTCCATGGAGCTACAAATCAACCGTATTTTACAATTTGTATATTAGAATATTAGAGTTTCAGCTTCCTGAAGTCCTGTTCTTTTGCTCTTTTCATTTCTTGTTTTTGATCTGATCATCGGAATCTAAATTTTAAGGAAGTAGTAACAAAAAGGGCACAGTTCGTTTTCAAAGGTAAAAAATTAGGATAGAAGTCTGAGCTGTGATTTGTTTATCGCATACTTTGCTTGTAAGCTTGAGCAACAAAATTGTAGACTTCCATGAGAAATCAGTCACATGGGTCCACTCAGGACGCGTGCATAGTGTTATTACGCAAGGAAGCGTACAAGTCTGAGACTTTGTAGATATTACACAAATACATTTTCGTCATATTGTCCGAATTTGGCTGTTTCTGAATTATTAGGAATTACGTTACAGGTTCTTTGGCGGGCTTTTTTTTCTAAAAAGGAAGAGTCATTATCATTTTAATGCGTAGTAAGTAAATTTTTGAATTAACACAATAGTCTGTAAATTATGTTAATCAGGTACTATACACTAAGTAAATCTCGTACAACAGATTTGATCGAAAAAATATAAGTAAGAAGATTCAAACACAGAATTTTTTGAGCCATACCTCTCCTCTACCAATTCAACCACCCTTTAAAGGGCTTATTTGGTGACTTACTTGTAAACAACAGCCACATTTTTGGCAAACTTTGATATCGAGTTAAAATAATTTAATAAACTTTAAAAGAATTTTGTAGTCTTTAAAATTATTTAAAAAAATTATGGTAATTTTTAATTTCTCATTTTAAAATAACAAAGAAATATATGATAATTTAATACGGCTCATAATTTCAGTTTGAATCGTTTAAAATTGATTTAAATTAATAATTTAAAATAATTATAATAAATTATTAATTTTATCTAAGTTTAATTAGGTAAATAATATTATATAATATTCATACCGTATTTTTGTAATAAATATACTATGATTGCTTAATCGTTAAGTTACTTAATGCTGTCTAACAAAAACAAGAAGTTTGAGGTTTTAATGTTTTATGCGCTTCCTAGTAAAGCTGACAATAGAACTAAGGTTTGGTCGCGTGCTCCGATGGTCCCTGTCTTGCCCTGACGGGTCATGTTCCAACCTTTCCAGGGACTATGGAGGGCTTGTATACGGACTTCCAGGAAAAAAACTTGTTTGCATACTGAAATCGTCCGAGACCTAATTTGAGAAACACTTCGTAGCAGAGTTCGTTTTGACGAGGAATTGTAAGGATTCAATCGATCGAAGAACAACGATGGCATACTCTGAGTAAGGTCTGTTTCTAATTTAGTACTAAACTAACATGATTTAGTACTATAATGATGGAGCATGAAAGGAAGAACAATTCAATAATATGATTAATTAGAATAAATACAAAATTTTATTTGTAAATTTTGAAAATTAATTAAATTTGATATTATTATTAATAACAGATATAAAAAATTAAAAAATTTCTCTCATTTTTAATTGATTTTTTTATTCTGCTTATTTTAAATATCTCATCAAATCCTCTTATCTACTTATTTTGTTCTAATTTTATTTTATTAAATCTTATCTATATATTTATGTAAAGTCTACGTAAATATGTGGATGAGATTTAATAAGACATAATAAAAATACTATAACTAGTCCAAAAGATCTTATAGTTCAAAAATCAATATCTATTTACAAACATTTAAACCAAAGTATGTATTGCAATAACTTTTAAGTTTTAACAGTAAAACCAACCAACCGAAGACATACGACAAAGAAACTCTTCTGTACGACAATGCTTCGTTTCTTGGAAACTACTCGAACCATTTATGATCTGATCTTAATGTTTGTGATCTTCTTCTTGAAAAAGGTGTGGTGCAGAAAATGCACGGAAGGGCCCTGTCTTCGGGACTGCTTTGTTTTTCCCCGAAGGAAAGAGCGAAAGCAGCCTTTCGAAAAGGAAGCTTCCATGTTGTTGCCAATTGGCCTAATCATATTTCCACGTTCTTAATCTTAAGGTACTATTTTATCATTTATTAATAAATATTTTTTTAACCAAATATAGTTGATGTAAATAGTACAGCACTCTCATCTTTTAATTAGAGGTCTCGAGTTCGAGTCTTAAGAATGGAGAGACCTATTTAGCCAGCACTTTACCCCTTACGAGTTGACCTGGTACGAGCGAAGATTAATCTAAGTGTGGATAGCTTAAAGGCACATTCTCATAATTGAGACCCTCCTAAGACACCTCATGGGTTAAAAAAAAAAATTTTGTTATTTACAATAATAGTTGTTAATAACTATTAGCTTATTAACTCATAATTACCAAATTTTTCTTCGCCTCATTAGAATTAAGAAATAGTTACCAAACTTCAATTAATAATATCAACAATAATAATATTCAACATGAATCCTATTAAAACGCAGGATTTAAGAAAGTCTAATAATACATAACCTAATCCTTAACTAATAGAAAAGTTATTTCCCAATAACTTACCCTTCAATAAAAGTACGAGTTTTAAAGTATGTAATTTATAAATTTTTATATCATTCAATATATAAGAAGTAATAATAAATATCATAAAATATAATTTTTGTATCAAATTTAAATGACCTAGATTGAATTTTTTGAATAATAAAGACATTAGTTGTTGATTATGGACATTTCAAAGTATCTAATTAACCATTAAATTAAAAATTTTTTGATTCAAATAATTATTAAAAATTAAATGCAAAATTTTAATTGTGATTTATAATTTTATATTATCATGGTTATTTTACTCCTTCTTTGGTTTTATTTTATTTATTTATTTATTTATATTTACCTACTTGTTTAACATATTAGTTTTTATATTTCTCTTTTAAACTTCATCATTTTTTTATTGTCACATTCACATACGGGTCTACCAGAAATAACTTCTCTATTTTATAAGGGTAAGACAGCGTACTATTAGACTTTTCCAGACCTTACTTTAGGGTCTGTTTAGTTGGATGTTAATTAATGTAACAGAACGGAACAGAATGGAATGAAACAGAACAGAAAGGGACGGTTTATAATGAAATGGAATGTAATATAATAAAAAGTTGTTTGGGAGAGATGAAAGGGTTCATAATGTAACGTAGTAAAACATTATTTAGAAGATGGATGGAATGGAATGTAATATATAATAAATGACTATTATATCCCTGATATTAAAATGTTTATTACGAAAGGTTTAACGTTACAATTTTAAAATAAAAATCATGTTCAATTAAAAAGTCATACACAATCGTGACAAATAATTTTTATATTTTTTCTATTTAAAATAATAAAAAGTTTAATTATTTTATTATTAATTATATACAATTTATTATTAATTATATAAAAATATTATTATTATTTATTTAATAAATTTTATTCTATTATATGTGATTTATATTTAAAAATTATTTATTTACATAGAAACATATACAAATAATTAAAGAATAATTTTTTATATATTTTCAATTTTCATTAATAACCATTTTATTATTAATTATATACAATTTTTATTAATAATATAAAACTATTATTATTAGGGTAAATAGAAATAATATAACAATATTATTAATTACATACCAGGGATTAGGGTTAGAAGAAATAATTAGTATTAAGAAAAATTATTGAGGATATATTAGGTAGTATGTATTTATTAGTTTACGTTCCATCCTAAACCCCCCAAATCGGAGGTTTCATATTTTTCACTGTTTATGATGGAATGAAACGTAATATAAACCCTCCACTTCTATCTCATTTCATTATAAAACCTTAACCAAATGATAAAAATATGTTACGTTATGTTCCGTTCTATTTTAAACCCTCCATCCAAACAGACCTTAATGCGAGACTCGTACTGAATGTGATGATAATGATGATGGTTATTTTACTTATTTTGAGTAACCAATGTTGGATAAGAAGCTAGATTGGATTAACCAAGGTTCGCATAAGCGGTTTAGACTTCGAAATGGATTGAATTGAATAATTTTTGTTATTCTTAACCTTACTTGTTTTAAATAAGAAAATATACTACCTTTAAATGGTAGTATATATAATTATATATCTCAAATCTCACGTATCGTATAAGTGAGATTTATATTGAGTGTTGTTATTGTTAAATGATAGTGTATAAATATATGAACATATGAAAAAAGGATCTTTGTAATTTATTTAATTGTATTACACAGTGCTATGGTAAGGGGTTCTCTTGGCTTAAGTGAGGTTGCGGGTCAAACCTTTCTCATGTATGCAGCGTTTAAAACTTGAGGTCAGAGTTTTGACTCTCGCAAGGGACTTATCTGGCTCGAGCAGGGATTAGTCTAAATGTGGATATCTTAAAGGTATTTTTCTATAGTTGGAATTCGCCAGAGATATTTCGTAGGTAACCAAAAAAAAAGAAATAAGTACACCTAATTAATAATAACTAATTACTAACTAAAGGACGAAAATCCAGCAAATCCAACATCCTCACCAGCTAAGAGAATTTAGACAAAGCCCTCAATAAGAGATTCTTACACCGAGTATCGTAAGATTAAATGATTAATGTTTGTTTAGCACACAACACAAGGTTAAAAGATTTTGGGCCTGGAGAACACGTGACCAAAAGTTAACAAAGATTCGTTTCAAGCAACCAAACATACACCTGGGGCTGAGCGCTGCGTTGGAGCTGTGTCGCCACTTAATAAGAAATTCTTTTAATAAAAAAATAATTACAAGTAGCAGAACAGATCTGAACACTGTGGAATAAAATAAAGAGTTTCTTATGGCATTATTATTTTACGTAATTTGGTACTATTTTTATTTTTATTTAAAAATAAAAATAAAAATCTAATTATTAATATAATTATATTTTATCATCAATAATAATTACATATATTTATTAATAAATTACTGATAAATTTATTTTATTTTATAAAGAATAAATAATTTTAAATTTCATTTGTATTTATAAATTAATATTTATTTTTAATATATTTGAATTCTTAAATAAAGTATTATTTAAAATCTATATATTTTGAAGATATTTTATTTTTATTTTAATTATATTTATTAATAATTTAATTTAATTAAATATATTAAGTAAATTATTAAGTTCAATGAAACTATTTATAATTCTCATTAATGATATATTTTAATTAATTGATTATATAATTAAATTAAATAATTAATCATTTTTATTAAAAATTAATACATTAAATAATTAAATAATACATATTTAGTTGATAATAAATTAGACTGTAAAAAAAAGAAACATAACACAAAAATCATTTTTATGATTTTCATAATTTTTTGAAAATTCTAAAAAAACTAAAATAAAAAACTAAAACTAAAACTAAAAATAAAAATGAAAACAAAGAGGTTTTTATTAGTTATTAAGACTATTATAATTAACATTATTTAATTTATTTCATATTATGATTAAAATTACAAGTTTATTTTATATTTCTAACGATTTTTTATATCTCTTAGTTAATTTTTAATAAAATTATTTACTTAAAGTATATATATGATTTATAAGCTTCTTAAGAGTAGTTGAATTAGTAAAATAGGAGGTATGAGGTCAAGAGGTCCTATGTTCAAATTCCCTTATTTATATTCTCTCGATCGAGCCTATTGTATAAATATAAAATATGAGTATGGCTTTCTAATCTAATTAAGTTTGATAGTTAAATATTAAAAACTGTCATATATTTAATATTTAATAAATTAATTTTGTACAGCAATAATAAATAGTTTTGAGTTAATTTATTAAATTGAATATTAATTATCAATGTCTATTTTAACGAATAATTTGTCATGGAGGATAATAAAGTAAACAACACTTATCCTAACCCCCACTTAATTCGCTTATAGATAATTAACAGAGGGATTAATTACTTAATCATTTAATTAGGCAATAAGTAATCGCCCCTCCAACAACGTTAAGTAACCGAATAAAAAGAGGGCAACGTAAGACCTTAGTATTGTGGTTCCTTTGTCACTGCTTCTTCTCTTTCAAGAAAATGGACTCTCTTGCTCTCTTTTGTACTGGAGCTCTCTTGGCTTGTGGGCTCTACTGGTTCGTCTGCATTCTCGGTCCGGCCGAGCAAAAAGGAAAACGAGCCGTAGATCTCTCCGGCGGCTCCATCTCCGCCGAGAAAGTCGGCGACAACTATAAACAGTACTGGTCCTTCTTTCGCCGACCGAAAGAGATTGAAACCGCCGACAAAGTCCCAGACTTTGTGGACACATTCTACAACTTAGTCACAGACATATACGAGTGGGGTTGGGGTCAGTCTTTCCACTTCTCTCCCTCCGTTCCCGGGAAATCCCACCGGGACGCCACGCGCCTCCATGAAGAGAGGGCCGTCGATCTCATCTCCGTCAAGCCTGGAGATCGAATCCTGGACGTTGGATGCGGGGTTGGTGGGCCCATGCGTGCTATAGCGGCACATTCACGGGCCAACGTGGTCGGAATCACAATCAACGAGTACCAGGTGAAGCGCGCTCGGTTGCACAACAGGAAGGCAGGGTTAGATTCACTCTGCGAGGTTGTGTGTGGGAACTTCCTGGAGATGCCCTTTTCAGACAACAGCTTCGACGGCGCGTACTCAATCGAGGCAACATGTCACGCGCCGAAGCTTGAAGAAGTGTACGCAGAGATCTTCCGAGTCTTGAAGCCTGGAGCTCTCTACGTGTCATACGAATGGGTCACGACTGACAAGTACAAAGCGAACGACCCTGAACACGTGGAGGTCATACAAGGCATCGAAAGGGGTGACGCTTTGCCTGGTCTTCGAAGCTACGCCGACATTGCAGCCACAGCGCGGAAAGTAGGGTTCGAGGTGGTTAAAGAGAAGGACTTGGCACCGCCGCCGGCGGAACCGTGGTGGACCAGACTCAAGATGGGTCGGGTCGCTTACTGGAGAAACCACATTGTTATTACCATTTTGGCTTTCTTGGGGATTGCGCCAAAAGGAACGGTCGATGTTCACGAGATGCTTTTCAAGACCGCCGATTTCCTGACGAGAGGCGGCGAGAGTGGGATTTTTACTCCGATGCATATGATTCTCTGCAAAAAACCTGAGAACCCTTCTTCCAATTCTTAGCTCAGTAGTGTTTTAAGTTGTTGAGGTAACACTCCGGTATCAATTCTCGGGTTAAAGCTCTGATGATATCCAAATCTTTTGTGGTCTTAAATTCTTCATAAATCTTTTTACATTTTCTCATCTTTTCTGGGTTTTTTTTTGTTTTCTGAATTGAATTAGATTTCGTGTTTGGATCTTGGTTTTAGCTTGGTGGTAGTCAGGAACCAAGAGGTGACTGTGACTCAAGAGCCTGTTGTCTGGATTCTGATATTTATATATTACAGCTTTTCATTCTTGTCTTCTCTGTTTTCTTTTTCCAAAGAGCTTTATGCAGTATGAAAGGTAACGGATCAGCAGCACTCTAACCATCAAAGTTAGAAAAGCCATAATCACTTTACTCACTAGAGAAGAATGGAAAAAAGCAAAACTGATAAATTCTTTTTTTTTTTTAATAAAAGAAACAACATAATGTGGCCAGCAATTGGATCTTGACTTTTGCTGTGTTGGGATGTGCATGGTGTGTTGGATGTGGTTCAGCTTCTGTCGTTTTATACAGTGTACTTTACTCGTGGGAAGTGTTCCACTTTATCCACCACATTTCTTATTCATATTTTTTAATAACAATCTGTTAGTTAGTAAATTATTTAATTGGATCAAGTGGTTGTAAACTCATACTAAGAGCAGAACAGATTTGTTTTATAAAATATCTTCAAAGATGGGTTGTAACAGTGTGAAATTTAGGAACAATCTTTCCTCCTATCACGGCATGTGATTTGATTTTGTAGGAGTTTTTGAGATTATGACTTGAAAATATCTGGTCCAAACCTAAAAATGGTAAGATCCAGATGATGTGGAAGTGTCACCTAGTTTCTGTTACCTGGACTTGAACTTCTTTTTTGTCAAGCCCAATTAACATGTTAGGTTCTGACCTAGCTCAATCGATCTGGCCCGTAATCAACATGTTAGATTCAGGCTGATTAAACCTTAGGGTTCGAATTTGGGCTGGTTAGACCAGCCTCATCTTAAGATCCAACACTTATAACAGAAGTAAAATAATGTTATTTTTTATTTTAATTTAAAAATAAAATTAGGTTAGACCAAGCTTTACACAACTACATCTCGAATCCTAGCCTTAGGTAGGACCTAGGCATCGTTAGAAAAAGTTGGCCGGGCTAGCCTAATGCCATCCTGTTAGATATACGTAAATGTTAAGGTCTTAAAGGGTTTTCCATCCATTAAAAAAAAGATCTACAAAGCTAGTCCAAATTTGTGGACAAAACGAATCGTGAGACTAGTGAGTGGACACCAATCCTTGCGGACTCTGATTCTTCGATAATTCCATTATTAAATTCTCCTTCCTGCTCTGTTCGTCCCATCTCTCCCACTTCTTCACTCTCAAACGTCCCAAAGATCTCAGCTTTTTGCTCTCATGGTTCTTTTCTAGTTCAGTTTACGGGCAAAAGAAAGACTTCGTCAACAAAATTAGAGACCAATCGGGTACAATTCATCACAAAAGCTACAGCTAGTCCTGTGACTAGGAAGCTTCAGAGCGACGAGAGAGTACAACAGATTCATAGTACAGAACAGTTCGATGAAGCTCTTAGACTGGCCAAAGATAGGCTTGTGGTGGTTGAATTCGCATCGAGTCGCAATTACCACAGCAGTAAAATCTACCCTTTCATGGTGGATTTAAGCAGAACATGCAACGACGTTAAATTCCTGCTTGTCTTAGGGGAGGAGTCCGAGAAGACCAAACAGCTCTGCGAGAGAGAGAAAATCGACAAAGTCCCGCATTTCAGTTTCTACAAAGGCATGGAGAAGATTCACGAGGAGGAAGGGATCGGCCCGGACCAGCTCGTCGGCGACGTGTTGTACTACGGCGACAACCACTCCGCTGTGGTGCAGCTCCATTGCAGGGAACATGTGGAGAAGTTGATCAACGATCATAAAGCCGATCACAAGCTGATTGTTCTTGACGTGGGGTTGAAACACTGTGGTCCGTGCGTGAAGGTGTACCCGACGGTGCTCAAACTGTCGAGACAGATGGCTGATACGGTTGTGTTCGCGAGAATGAACGGTGATGAGAACGAGAGTTGCATGCAGTTCTTGAAGGAGATGAACGTGATCGAAGTTCCCACTTTCCTGTTCATTAGAGATGGCGAGATTTGTGGAAGGTATGTTGGGTCTGGAAAAGGAGAGCTTATCGGTGAGATTCTTAGATATCAAGGCGTTCGTGTAACTTACTAGAATGGTTCCGTACAAATTTAACTAAGCTTCTTTTTATTTTTAAAAGAAAAGATTCAAAATTACACAGTACGTCGGGAAAGACAAGTTTCCGATAAATCCTCTAAAAGGATCATATGGCACCCTATAGGAGGTGTGACAAAATAAGTAACTTTGACATCAAAATGACCAGCATATTTGGTAAGTCAGTTGGCACATCTGTTGCTCCTCGATAGATGTGTCGATGAACAACAGTCCAGTTCCGATTGAATAGTTCATTGATGCCTCGAA
>JANZXP010000002.1:378882-401608 GCA_027576715.1 Erythroxylum flavicans
TGCAAGTGTGTGCTCCGTTGATGCGTACCTAAGAAACTACTTGTCTACGCATCGAAATATTCTCATGACTTTGATGAGAGTCGTGGCTTTGGATGGAAATATGATTGGGAGCCAAACCATGATTGGAGCACATTGATAGCTAACAAAAACTCCGAGCTCCAACGGCTTACTGGTATCTATAAGAACATTTTACACAACGCTAATGTTACTCTGATCGAGGGTCGTGGAAAGGTGAGATTGTTAATACAAAAATCAACTTGTTTTCGGGTGCCCTCGTGTTGATATTGAATGATTGAGGTGGGATTTTGATGAAATGGTGTGGAAATGTGATATTCCTACAGATTGTAGACCCGCATACGGTTGATGTTGATGGCAAGCTTTATTCAGCTAGATATATACTAATTTCAGCTGGGGGTCGACCGTTTATACCTGATGTTCCTGGGAGTGAATACGCCATAGATTCAGATGCTGCACTTGATTTACCCTCAAGGCCCGAGAAAATTGCGGTAGTTGGTGGAGGGTATATTGCGTTGGAGTTTGCTGGTATCTTCAATGGTTTGGGAAGTGAGGTTCATGTATTTATACGGCAGAAAAAGGTGTTGAGGGGCTTTGATGAAGAGGTGATTAACTATCAGTAGTCGTAGGGCTTACTTGATGCGTGTACATGTGATCTTTGTACCACAAATTTGACTTTGCACACTGTCTGTTCCTATAGATTAGAGATTTTCTAGCAGAACAGATTTCTCTGAGAGGAATTGAACTCCATACAGAAGAATCGCCTCAGGCTATTCTCAAATCAGCAGATGGTTCTTTTTCATTGAAAACTAGCAAAGGAACAGTTGAGGGCTTCTCCCACATAATGTTTGCCACAGGGCGTAGGCCAAACACTAAGGTTTGCTATATGTTTTGCCTCCATAGATATGTTTCCTATTCATGCCGTCCTGAATGAAAAGTAAAATGCTTTGTAACAAAGACTTGCGCTAGATTGTGAAAGCCTTTCCATCTTTCCTCAATATTAACTTCTGTACGTGATTTGGAGGAAATATGCTGATATAACAACTCCTTTTGAATTCAGCACCTGGGATTGGAGGAGGTTGGGGTAAAATTGACTGAGAGTGGTGCAATAGAGGTACTTCTGATTGATGGTGCTTTGGATATTGTTTTACTCTGTGTGTGTATATGCATGCTTTTGCTGCCAGAGCTTAATACCCATTACATTCAGGTTGATGAATATTCACGCACATCGGTTCCTTCCATTTGGGCTGTTGGTGACGTTACTAACAGGTTGAATTTGACACCAGTTGCTTTAATGGAAGGAGGGGCATTGGCGAAAACTTTATTTCACAATGAGCCAACAAAACCTGATTATAGGTAGCAACCAAGTTGTTACTATTTTGCACTGCCATTGTGACAAGGCTTGTTCATAATCTTTCTTTTAAACTAGCATTCAAGGATCTGCTACATCTTTTCATTAGACAATTGTTCATCGACTAGAACTTGTGTTATTATTACCTCTAATTGCTATTGGCTCCTTTTGGAGAGATCAACTCATCTCAACTTTAGAAGTTTGTTCTATATAGAGTTTGATGTTTCTCATGCCAAAAAATGTTTTTACTGTTATCATCTCTACTAGATTTAGGATATTAAGATTAGCCATCTGACCTGATTGTTTGTTGTCCTTCTGAGAAGAGCTGTTCCATCTGCTGTGTTTTCCCAACCACCAATTGGAACCGTTGGTCTTACTGAAGAGCAGGTGAATATTTGTGTTTTGGATTCACTACGACAGAAGTCTATTTATTCTATCTTACATTTTACGGAATTGTGCAGGCTGTCAAAGAGTACGGTGACGTTGATGTCTTCACGGCAAATTTCAGGCCCTTGAAGGCTACTCTCTCAGGGCTTCCAGACCGGGTCCTCATGAAGCTAATTGTATGTGCAAAAACAAACAGCGTTCTCGGATTGCACATGTGTGGAGAAGATTCACCAGAAATTGTGCAGGTATATGCCTTAGACCTCTCTTTGCTTGCTTTCTGTGAAACCGTTTTGAGATGTCATAAAGTTCATATGGCCGTTATGAATATATAGGGATTTGCAGTTGCTGTCAAAGCTGGCTTGACTAAAGCTGACTTTGATGCTACTGTGGGTGTTCACCCATCAGCTGCAGAGGAGTTTGTGACAATGAGAACACCCACTCGGAAGATTCGTGCAGGCCCTTCGACTGAGGTTTAGTTGAAACTCCAAACTATTGAATAATTTCTGTAGGTTATGTTTTGATCCAACTGATAAAAGTTTCCCCAGTTGCTGTATGAATATAACTTAGCTGCTGTTAACAATTCGCTGGTTTAGTATTTCAACGAGTTTCAACGGGATTTTGCTAAAATTGCTTCACCATTGTTGCTAGATATATTTTCTTTTGCTCGTCCTTTCCCAATTTGAATGTAAAATGTTTACATATCATTGATTCTTCCAGGGAACAACCAACCAGGAGGTTAAAACAGCAGCAGGGGTCTAGTTCTGGCAAAGCTGCATCTTACAACAACTCCTTTAAGGTGATAAAGAGCAATGTTACAGGAGAAAATGATGATCTACCTGACTTTAGTTTTGTCCGTCATTGATTCAGGAAAGTTGAATTCACTTGGCTCTTTTTCACGTGCCTCTTCATGCACATCTGGAAATGGAGCCTCATCCAACAGCTTCATTTCACAATTCTCTTAACTTTGCTCGATTAGTGTGCTTTGGGGATCCGAATTGGAAGTCTTTTAGTTTTTTTCGCTTTACTTGGGAGTTGAATATGTCACAAATTTGAAGTTTGTCTATAAATTACAGTCGTTATTCTTCGAATGTGAAGGTAAATTGTCAAGTGTACGTAATAATCCAACAGGAAAATAACATTGGAATCTGACTCAAACAGAATACATCATAAGTAGCAATTATGCTTATTCTTACATAATATGTGGGATTAGTATCTTTTATCTTTGCTTCTCCTGGGGCTCTTGTGTTCCTTTTCTCATCATGGCCACAAACTCCTCATAATTGATTTTTCCATCCTGCATTGATAATGAATGAAAGATTTTAGTGATCTTACTGATCAGGCAATCATGGAAAAGAACAAGAGTAAGATCAAGTAATTACTTTATCAATATCAACATCGTTAATCACTTCATCAATTGTAGCTTCATCATCCATTCCATACTGGGACATGGCTTGTTTTAGCTCATCTCTTGTGATAAACCTGGTTAAAATCAAACTGGTCAACTAATAATGTTGATGCAAGATGCTACAAGGAATTGATTAATGGAGTTTGTTCATACAACACCTGCTGATCTTGATTTTACGAGTTGAAGGCATGGATAAGACAGAAGAAATGAAGAATCACAAGAATACATGGCAATTTTCGACCAATAGATTAAATTAGGTATAACTAAAGAGAGTCATTTCGATAAGATTTAATAAATATGAATACTAATTAATCTAAAATAAATATTAGACGAAGAGTTATATCTTACTCTTTCGAGCTTAATCCATCCAATTAAATAGATCAATTGAATAAGACAATTATAGCACAATACTAACCCACTGCCATCCTTGTCAAAGAATTGGAAAGCCTGGAACAAGTGTTCTTCCCTCTCGAGTCTATGTCGATGCATGGTGGCTGAGATGAATTCAACATAATCAATACTGCCACTCTTATCAACATCAGTCTGACAACAAAAGACCGATCTGATCATTATCAAATTATCCACTTGGAGATAGATACAGATAAGTTGCAAAGAATATATGAACAGGATCATCTTTCAGGAATTTCATTGGTCACAGAAGAGTTTATCAGATCTTACTGCATCCATCAGTTGTTTTATTTCTGCTTCAGTAAGCTTAGATCCCAGTCTTGACAATCCAGACTTGAGTTCATCATAAGTGATTGTACCATTTCCATCAGTGTCCATGTGCTGAAACATCTGCTTTAGGCCCTTGATTTCTTCTCCTGTAAGGTTTTCTGCTATCACCTTCGACCAAGTATATATTCAGATTAGAAACGCGTCTTGAGTAATAAATGAGATAGAGAAAACAATAACTTTGAGAAAATGGAGAAGGGGGAACACACCATCAGTGCAAGCTTCTTTAGCTTGTTCATTGCTCTGAACTGTTTCATCCTGATTAGAACAGCACTGTCTATAGGTTTGTCAGATGCTTCACCATCCACCTTCAACCATGGGTGTTCTGGAAAACGAAGTGATGCCAAGTTTTCAGTGCCTTATCAATATTTCTAACTGCAAATTTTCTTGATTGATTGAAGTAGTTCGGCTATAACCCAGCAAGCGAGATGGAAGCACACCGCCTGCCTGCTGCCCGGGCAAATCGAAGTTGACAAATTTCATAAGGTGAAGTGGTGTCTACTATATCTATATCAAGGATCAACCAAATAGTATAATGGAATCGTATATGAAAAATATCTCCGGATCCTTCTACTGGAGCCACAAATTAGGCTGATAATACTACATGACAATGCTGAATATTTTCCTGGGGATGAACACATTTGACATTTGCAGTTCTAATTTTCAAGAAATGTTCTGTACTTACCAAGTGCCTGGGCAGCAGTGATACGCCTTTTGGGATCCCTAGTTAACATTTTCTTGATAAGATCCTTTGCAGAAGATGAAATTTCGGGCCATGGTGAACTTTCTAAATCAAGACGTCCTCGCAGTATAGCTTCAAATATGCCTTTCTCAGTCTCTATTGAGAAATTAACAAACACAGCAGTCAGAAACATTGCCAACTCTTTTATGTGAGAAGAAAGCAAGCCAAACCAGAAAATTTTTCATTTAATAAACTGTAGAAGATGATCCTTCATCATAAACCAAATTATTGGTAATATTGGAAGGAAATGAAACAAAAGACAGACGACAATCACCTACCAGCCCAAAATGGAGGCACCCCACTTAGAAGAATGTATAGAATGATCCCTGCACTCCATACATCTATCCCCTTCCCGTAGCTCCGTTTTAACACCTCAGGGGCAACATAGTATGCACTTCCAACAATATCTTCGTATACTATCCCTGGAAAGTTAGTTAAAATGTCATATTCAGTTCGATACAAGTCATCTTCGACAAGTGACAAAAAGATCTAGATTTGCATATTAATGGAAACATCAAGGTACTTTGTTCAAAAAACTAGCACAGGTAAATCAAATCTTTCAACTAGTCCAATACTGATTTTTCATTGACAATTCTCCACTTATAGGAGCCAAAGAGACACATCGCTTCGTTCAACAAATTAAAACAGTGATCTTACAATGACACTCATAATTAGATGTAGATGCAAGAAAATACATTGGTGAGTAAACCAGTAAATGGATATTTCTTGTTTTTTTGACCATGCATTATCATTACTTCCATTGGGAACAGAATAACCAAATTCATCTACAAGTTACAGAGTCTAAGTCCCTACTCAAATGCAAATGTTCTGTGCTCCTGTGGAGGATCATAAAGGTGCTTCCCTTGTCACTAACAATGTCAATAATTGAAGCTGTTAACCTGTATCTTTCTCTATTGAATTGGGGTCTACCCAAAATTCTCAGGTTTTTATCAATTATCAAAAGATCCAGAGTAAGGATTGACACACCCAGATTCAATCCTAAGGTTAATCTATCAAGAGGGCATCAAAAACAGGGAGAGAATCAGAGAAAAACATAAATACCAGTTGAAGTGAACATAATCTAACAAATAATGACAGATCACAGAAGTGAGAAAATTGGAACTAACCTTCTTCTATGAAGACGGATAGTCCAAAATCAGTTGCTTTTAGCGGAGCATCATCCTGCTTATTCGCAAGCAAGAAATTCTCAGGCTTTAAGTCCCTATGCAAAACCCCCATAAAATGACACACATGAACAACGTTCACAATCTGCCTGATAATGTTAGCAGCTTCACGCTCTGAGTGACTCCCTTTTGCAATGATTCGATCGAAAAGCTCCCCACCAGAGCACAGCTCCATAACCAGATGCACGTTTTGCCTATCTTCATAAGCACCTTTAAATTCGACGATGTTGGGTTGTCCTGTTAGGTGCTGCATTATCAAAATCTCTCTTCTAACATCTTCAATGTCCTTTCGGTCCACAAGTTTACGTTTTGATATAGATTTGCACGCGTATTTGTTTCCTGTTGACTTTTCTATGCAAAGATAAGTGACTCCAAACTGCCCTCTTCCCAGTTCTTTATCAAGATCGTAGATCGACTCTATGTCCACATAAGGCTTGCCAAGAATGGTACCACCCCGTGACCTTGAAGTTGATGACGAAGATTGAGGACGACCCTTAGTAGGAACCAGGTTTTCCTTTGCCGTCGGTGAAGATGGTTCATCCCGGCGTTGTTGCTGCGGTGGTTGTCTGTGCCCGGAAGTTTGGTTGCTGGAACGTGGAGAGGAATCTGAAGAAGAATAGATAGGAATGTCATGGGATCGATTTTTGCTGAACAGTAGTCCCATGTCTGCGGAAATATCTATGTAGCTGCAAAATGAAGAGACTTAAGTTTTGGCTTATTACAAGAACATGTCTTGGTCTATGTAGTTAGTAGTAGTAAGCTTGAGGTTGGAGTTTTGTTTCCCTAACTTCTTGTTCTTGGAGTTAGCTTTAACGGTAACGGATTCTTTGCTTCTTCGTCTGGATGATCCTGGGAAGTATCGTTACCTTTTTCCTTACGTTTGCTTGTTAATAGTAAAAGACACTTGATGAAGACATAAGACAGAGACAGATGAGGAATTTAACTCTAAAAATAAAATAATTTTAATTTAATAATTATCAATAAATACAATTTAATTTTACATTATATATATACAAAATATATATAATTTTAAATAAAATTTGCTTTAATAATTAAAAATATTTTTAGTTTATGATATAAATAATTATTAAATTACTTATTGCATTTCATCAACACGGTTGGATGTTTTATCTCTTCACAAAAAGCCTTTAACGAGGTGACTGAGAGCTTGGAATAATGGAAAACTAGTGAGAGCCCATTGGACTTGGACAAGGCCTGGAAGGAAACTTTTACGACGACTCATGAATGAATGAATCTAGACAGGAAACTGGTCTGAATCTTTTTCTCATCCAAAGAACGTAAATTCTAAGCCAATGTAAGTTCCAGTCATCCTCCAGAAGACCAAAAACCGGGATCCTCGTACCTGGTTGTGTAACTTGCCACGCACTTGGATTGTTTTTAGTGGTAACTGAAACGAAATTAACAGTTCAGTGACTAAACGATCGAACAATGGTTCACAAGCTAGACGTGCTCGTCACTTCTGTGATTTTCTTCTCGTCAATTTTTGTTCTTCAAGTATCAACCCAGAGCTTGCCACCGGCGACCTACGATGGGTTCGCGTATAGGGGTTACTTAGGTGGTCCTGACTCCATTTTAATCGAAGCTTTCTACGACCCTGTTTGTCCCGATAGCAGAGACTCTTGGCATCCCCTAAAAGAAGTTCTTCAGTACTACGGCTCTCACGTTTCTCTCGTCGTTCACCTCCTTCCATTACCGTCAGTATCTCTGGTTCTTCTCTTCTTGTTGATTTCCATTCTTAAAAAGATTCAGAAGATGAATTGTTTTATACAAGAAAAAACAACTTTTTAATTCATGGGTTGGTTTTGATTCTTGGGTTCTCTTCCATGTTCCTAGATTTTAACTTTTTAAGGTTCTTTTGCTCTGGTCGGATATAGTGAATCACTGTCCTTTCAGACCCCATAAGCTTGAATTTGAATGCTTATATGTTGGATTCTTGTGATATGTGGATTCTCTTACTGACTCTCTCAAGTTCAGGATTGGAGTTAAATTTAGTGAGTGGATATGATTTTCCCTGAACTAGTATATGACTATTGTCGATTTTCTGGTATCTACAGCTACCATGATAATGCATTTGCTGCTTCTCGTGCTCTGCATATTGTAAATGGACTGAATAGTTCTTACACTTTCCCTCTGCTGGAACATTTCTTCAGTGATCAGGTAAAAAAACTTTGTAACTGGAAGATACACAGGTTCTTTATTATCTGGTTAGTTCTGATTTTCGACAGTTGGTTAAAGTTTCTCTTCAAAATTGCTTTGTTAGACTTGAAATTCCTAATTTTGCTAATGCTAATGCTTTTGCTTCTTTTCTTGGGAAATAGGTAACTTTAAAGAGGGAATTCTCACATTTGTAGCAGCTAATTGATTAATATTTGCATTATTCCTCACTTTTCTCAGACTGGTTTCAAGATCTTCCATACGATAAATCGTCATGGTATTCGGTGTGTGCGCTTCGTGTAAAATCGAGTTCTTTCTCTTTGGTTTCCTGTAGCATATATAGAATTCAAGTTGCTTTTTTTGCAGTTAGTGCTCATTCTGGCCAAAATTTCTGTGAATATTCATTAGAAGGTTGTAGTATTACAATCACATATTGGAGTATATGTGTCTTTGGCCTTTGCTGCTCTTAGATTTATGTTTGTACTGTACGTACAGCTGTTTTAATTGACTGTTTGGACAAAATAAATGCAGGCTAGGTTTTATAACGATCATACACGCAACTTGTCAAGATATTCGGTTGTGAAAGAAATTGTAGATTTTGCATCAGTAACTGTCGGAAATTCATACTATTCTGAGATTGAATCTGGTTTCACAGACAGGCGAACAGATCTAAAAACCAGGATTTCCTTCAAGGTACTTCCTATGCTTTCATTGATCTTTTAACATTTCCGGATGCACACAATTCTGTTAGTAGTCATGTAGATACATTCTTTTCTATGGGAACTCATCAGCATTTTGTTCGTTCCACTTGTCTTTTCCTCCGTAATATATTGATCATATTTCCAGATTTTGCTGCTAAATTTTTGTTCCTACCACTCTTTCTAGGCTAGTGACCTGTTAAGTCTTGTGTGCTTCATCTTGCACTACGTTTCCTTCTCTATACAGAATCATTATTGCTTTTTCACATGTCCTTCAGTTTAGTGCTTCAAGAGGTATTTACGGCACACCAACTTTCCTGGTTAATGGATTTGTGCTGCCTGATTCTGGCTCCACGATAGATTACAATGGTTGGCGAAAGATCATTGATCCGTTGATCAGTGCAAAGGGTAGCAAAAGAGATGATGGGATGCACTTCATGTTGTGAAGGAGCTGCCTTCACTGATCTTAACAAGTTCCTCTCTTGTTCTATGCTTTGAATTGCTGGAATTGTGAATCCTTGTCTAAATTATGCGGTGATTAATAAGAGAGACTTGCTATGTTTCAATTTCTCTCTTTTAGTCTTTAGGACAGTGTGGAGGCGTTGGAGCAATGTAAGGTGCATCAGTCCGATGAAGCCGCTAAGTGGGCTTGGACAGGTTAACTAACTTGTCCAGGCTTGAGACTTTGTACTTGGTAGGTCAAAACAGAATTTTAGATTTGAGTTCGAGTCCAAGGAGGCCATAAGTGGGCTTGAACAAGTCAACAACATATCCAACCACTTGTCGGCCCATAAGCTTATTTCGAGTAATAAATCAAATGGTAATTTTAACAAAAATTAAAATAATAAAAGATTAGTGATGACTGCTTTCTTAATTTTAGTAAAGCAGACCATCATCTTCGACATTATCGTCACCCCTAGTTGAATTTTACACAATGCGAGGTTTGAAGAAGTCTGATAGTATTCAGCCTTACCTTTTTATTAGAAAATTTACTCCACTCATAAGTCTTAAACGACTCCTTCTACATGATTCTTCTTATGTCTTCTTTGACTAAAGTGTGATGTGTCTTTGGCTTGAATTTCTTTCTCCATTCGAAGGTGATTGTCTCCTTTGTTCTTTGTGATTTTGGTTCACTTCTTCTTCTCTCTTCCACTCTCCTACACCATATCTACCCTTCTTTGATTCACTAAACACCAAAACTCTCACCCCTTCACTAAGATGAAGATGAGGCCGTGCATGTGTGAGAGAAAGTTAGAAATAGTGTGAAGATTATAAGTGGGCTTGAACAAGTCAACAATATGTCCAATCACTTGTCAGCCCATAATCTTAGTTTGAGTAATAAATTAAATGGTAATTTTAACAAAAAGTAAAATGATAAAAGATTAGTGATGAATGCTTTCTTAATTTTAGTAAAAGCAGACCATCATCCAATCTTCGTCGTCGTCATCACACTCAGTTGAATTGTGCACAACACAAGGTCTGACAGTATACAATCTTACTCTTACAAAATAAAGAGGCTATTTTTAGTAGATCCATAGACAAATGTGAAATGAAGAGTAAAAAAAAAGAGTTAAAAGCAAACCATATTTAATTTTATTAAATTATAAAAAATAATAAATTGGTTAATTAATTCTAATAAAAATTCTAAATAAGTTAAATTAATTTTAATATATTAAATTTTATTTAGGATCTCACTAATTTTGTTATTTTTTCCTTGGAAAGTATAATCAAAATTTGAATTCAAATACTCAGATAAGTATTATTATTGGTATGAGCTTGTGAGAATACTTCCTTATCTAAAAACTAAGATAAATAAGAAACACCTACGAAAAGATAACGGAGATTTCGACACGTATGCCGTTTTATGGCAAGCACGGAACGGGTCGGATGATGGAACCCGATTAAAGTACGGGAAGTTAGTTAGGGAAGTTTAGATTCAAGGGAACGGTCTTCGAGAACGACGTCGTAGGTAGAGTTGGCTAGGGTAGTTTCGGAAGCGAATATAAAGACTATAAATTGCAAGAGACGTCTGCGAAAGCAGTTTTAGGGCGTAAAAGAAGAAACGAAGCCGTAGAAGAGGGCTCTTTTTCTTGGCCGAGCAATAACTTATCAGTTATCTCCATAACTTGTTAAGGTGCGTTCTCGTTTCCCCTCAGATCTCATCCACTCACTCAAACCCTAATTTTCCTTCACCGAGATTAGTTTTTGTGTTTGTCGAAGCAGAGAAGATGGATCGGTACCAGAGAGTAGAGAAGCCAAAAGCGGAGACGCCAATCGATGAAAACGAGATTCGAATCACTAGTCAGGGAAGGATGCGCAGCTATATCTCATATGCCATGAGTCTGCTTCAAGTATGTTTCCCCTTCTTATTTCATTTTTTTCATGAATTACTGCTTTTTTGGAGAAATTTTGGTTGGTAATGTGTTTCACGTGTGAGTAAAATGTTGTCTGGACTGTGTGTATTCGGTAGTTTTTATCAGACTTGATAAGCTTACTATGTTAGGTTCAAAACATGGATTTGTTTGAGAAGTTGTAGGTTGTAAATTTGGATAAGTTAAGTTGCTTGGAATTTTTCGGTCTGAGAATAGATATCTGTTGCTGTATTTTGATTTCTTGTCGCTTCTTTGTTATCATTTTCGGGAAAAGAATGATTGAGGTTATGGTTGCTCTTTTTTTATTGTTTTGTTCACGGACAATGGAGGTTTGCGTTTTCGTTGAATATGCTATTTGATTCACTTTTATGTTTTTCAGGAGAAAGGTTCAAATGAAATTGTGTTTAAGGCAATGGGAAGAGCCATTAATAAGACCGTGACTATAGTGGAGTTAATCAAGGTTTTTCTCAATTTCACATCCTTTAATGTGCACAAGTGTAGTTCTTGGGTTTTGATAATTGGTGGTACACTCGATTGTCTTTGAATGCAGAGAAGAATTGTTGGTCTCCATCAGATCACATCAATTGGGTCCACAGATATAACTGATACATGGGAGCCGCTTGAGGAAGGCCTCCTCCCGTAAGAGCAGTTCTCAGAATAGCTTTTGGCATTTTAAATTCTACATTTAGCTTCTTCAAGGTTCCATAAATATGCTTGTGGGGAATTTTTTCTTAGTTATTGCTTTAATCATTGCAGTTTGGAAACCACACGACACGTGTCAATGATCACGATAATTCTTTCCAAGAAGGAACTGAATACATCTGCTGTCGGGTGAGGTTCTATTTCACTCCCAAATAGGCTTGATTCCTTGCTTTCATGTTATGATGACCCTGCTTTTTGGGACATTATGATTGTGATAGCTATGAAGTGTCTGATTAGAGAATTCCAGAATTTTTTTCAGAGAAAGACATCAATGTGACACTGGAATGTTCATTTTCCAAGCATATATTGGCTATAATTGGACTATTTTTTTGTTGTGGATTTTCTTTTCTGACAAATTGCCATGCCCTCAGGTATCAGCTGCCGTTACCAGCAGACCAGGTGAAGACATCTACAGAATTTGATTATGAAGCTGGTACACTTGCTTGTAGTCTGTTTCGTTGTTTGTAATATATTGATACTTGCATGTGGCTAAACAGTTTTTGAATTGCAGAGGTATCAGCAAATGGTCGAGGTAGGGGTTGGAGTGGTAGAGGGAGAATAAACAGCCGAGGTATATTTGGGATGAATTTGACCTTGAGCTTTTATGTACAAATTCATGTTCAATAAATATGGGTTTAATTACTTGCTGTATGTTGAAAATCTGTTAGGTATTTGATGACGCACTTAATTGATAAGTGTCTAGTTATATAGAATTTGGAATTTTATTGGTAAATGATCTGACAGTTAGATTTTCCCTTGCAGGGAATGGATACGCCCCTGCAGAGTATGATGATGGAGCTTGGGATCGCAATCGAGGTGGTGCAAGGGGTAGGGGTAGGGGCCGAGGGAGAGTACGTAGTTTCCGTGGCCGTGGTAGGGGCGGATACAATGGGCCTTATGAGGATATGCAACAAGATGGAGGCTACAATTATGAGGGACCTGCTTATGGCCTTGGTACTCTTTCTTCCTTGCCTTTTGTTTTCGAGTCTACTTGTCATGGAGAGAGGCTTTAATCCCCCTATGTTGATAAGAAAAAGTGCTGGTATTTAAAGAGGTATTTCTTGTGCATTATTATTGATGTCTGATATTTTGAAGGTTGACAAGGTTTACGGCCATGTATGACATGGATTAATATGATCCTTGTTATCTTGAGCTACCTCTGTTTAACCCCAGTATTAAGTAGGGAATAATCATGAAATAAGGTGTGCACAATGAGAACAGTGTCATTTAGGTGTAATGTCTCGTATGCCAGGATTTCTGTTTATGCAGAATAACTTCGGACAAATTTACCTGTTCTCAAAAAATGAGATAATTGAAATATATACATAGATGCAGACATTTTGAGGACACTGACTGTGTTGTCTTGTAGGTCGTGGCCGTGGAAGGGGAATCCGCGGAAGGGGCCGTGGGTTTAGATCTAATGGGCCGATCCAGGCTGCTGCATGAGGTGCTTATTAGGCTTGCCCTGAATGCACCCAAGGCAACTCTTTGATGCAAAGTCTCCAATAACATTCCTATCGTCTTTTTCTATCATTTGGTTAGTTGTTCAGTCTCGACTAGTAACGTTTAACTTTAGGGCATATTCATATGTAGCCTCCTTAGACTAATCTCTGTAGTTTGAGACCTGTGGCTTTTTGGCCAAGGCCCTTTTCTTTGTTGTTATGTGTGGAAGGGGTGCCTCAACAATTGTAACTTCTTGTTTTCTTAGAAGTGCATTCTTTTATTTATATGTTAGTTTTCTGTTTTCAAGTATATGATATCAATGCAAAAGTTTAGTGGTTGCTTTTTAATGTTCTTGTCCTTAAGGTTTACTGCCGAAATCATTTTTTAGGGAGTGGCAACTGCATTCTTCAGACCATAGCAAAAGGCTATTACTCGAACTGCTTTTTTGAGCCCATATTCTTTTAGTGAATGAAGTTGATTATGCCCTGTTTCTTACTTTCTTTATAGGATGTTCTAAAAGATTATTTCAGGTTAAACATATTTAGGAATCGAAGAGTATGTTTCTGGAAAGATCATATAAAATCGCTGTGAGCATTATGATTTACGATGTATGTTTTTTTTTTTCCCTTTGAAAATATCAAGCATTAGTGTGTACTTTGGGTGCCAATGAGAGAAAAATTTCATATCCGAGTCCAGGTCGACTGTTATCAAATTTTTTTTGGTTTTTGAACTAAAACTCTTGCAATTTGAAATGGGCTGAATCTTCAAGTTTGAAGCTAAATTTTTTCTTAAGCTTGAGTCTTGAATTTTTCCAAACTCTAATTCAGTTTCAAGCATGAATGCTTTTGCATTCTCTAGTCTGTGCTGGTCGAAACATTTTGGGCAGAGTGAGACCACAGAAATAGAAATACTAAATGCCTTCTTCTTTCAAACCTTTGATGGGCCTAACGGCCATTTACTGTTATCACAGCATCTAATTTGCCATTTGTCAGTGTTGAGGAAAGTATATGTGCCCATAATGGGCCAACCCATATTCCTTGTCTATAGATTTTGGACCACATTTTCATGGGTACTAAGCTAATGTTACCTTCGGTTTCGACCCTATATAGACTGTTCATTGTTTATCTGTTTTATACAATTCGTGCCTCGATCCAATACTCCTATGATTGCCAAATTGCAATATTTATCTTTGGCCACATTTCAGGCCAGAATCTCGCAACTTACACATTGTTAATACGTGATGGGCAGTTGAGATTCGTTCATTTTAGGACCAGGAAAACTCCAAAGACACGCCCATGATTTTGCTCGACGGTGTTGTCGTCACATGACGACAATTTGTCTGAAAGCCTGAGATGGGAATCACCATACGCTATATTCCTGTTGGTTTTCACTTATGGATTAGCAGTAGAGTTAATGCATAAACATGGACACATAAATTGCGGCACACTCTGAATGATACCCTAACTCCTTAATGAGCTTTCACTATCGAAGAAGTGAGAGAAAAATACTTAGGCGCTTTGACTGTCAATTTTCTATGATCCACGGTGCCCATTTGGGTGAGATCTTCATGTTAAAATAAGAACTTCATTGATGGATCCAAGTTACCCTACTAAGTAGATCGCAAGAAGAAATCAACTTCACATATTATGACTAGTCAAAAGTGTTTAGAACTCTAATGTGAAGATTAATAGACATGTGCACCAAACTAAAATAATAAGATCATACCATATTCAAAGCAAAACCATGTGAAGTGCAAATGGTTTGGTATAAGCCAAGATATTTCCTTGTTTCAGAGAGCCAAACTCAGGAAAAAAAAAAAAAAAGAATGGTTGGTGAGAGAGTTCCTGAAATTTTGAAGGCTCTTCTGATGGGTATGGCATGTGGGTGTGTAATGAGAAATAGATAGAGAGAACGTGGGAATAATTGAATGAGGTTCAGGATTCTCAGAGATCAATCCAATATTAAATTGGAATTGGAATAAGAAAAACCATTTAGTAACTCTTCTCTACGTGCAGATGTCACATGTAGAGTTGTTGCATTAAGGAAGTCTGATCTGATACCTTATTTATAGAAGCAGTTCTCGTTCTTGCAAACGCCAATAAATGTGAAAAAAAAAAACATATCCTGATTCCTGAGTTCTAGTTCTTGCAAAGAAATGGCAAAGCTGGTAATGACATTGGCGATCTTGATTGGTCTGTGTCTATGCTCCTGTGTTCTGGCCTATGCTCCTTCAGGATGGACACAAGCTCATGCTACTTTTTATGGTGGTAGTGATGCTTCAGGGACTATGGGTAAGTAATAATTGGATTGTTCCTGCGTTTCTGGGACTTGTATGTTGGGTTAGTAATCACATTCTTTTGAACTGATTCTTGACAGGAGGAGCTTGTGGTTATGGAAACTTGTATTCAACTGGTTATGGGACTATGACTGCTGCTTTGAGCACAGCTTTGTTTAATGACGGAGCTTCCTGTGGAGAGTGTTACAGGATCATGTGTGATTACCAAACAGACTCCAGATGGTGCATCAAAGGAGCGTCGGTAACCATTACTGCAACAAATTTCTGCCCTCCAAATTATGCTCTTCCAAACAACAATGGCGGCTGGTGCAACCCTCCTCTCAAACACTTCGACATGGCTCAACCTGCTTGGCAAAAGATCGGCGTTTACAGAGGTGGGATCGTGCCTGTTGTGTTCCAGAGGTAATAACCCTCTTACCCTTTGTCAGGATTCAATCTCTAATAGGAGTCTATACAGGTTCAAAAATGTACCAAAAGAATCTATAAAATTGGATCTCTAGGAAATAGTTTAGGGAGGCATACCTTAACTTGTATTGAACAAAGTCCAAGCACAGTCCAAGTTTAAAGTTCATATTCTTTTCAAATTTTAGGTCAATTACAGGTTTTAATCAAATTAGTCCAGATTTTGAATTCAAATCTTAAAAAAATTTTAATTCAAGTTCGAACCTAACCCGAAATCCGATCACATCTTACTTTACCTCCTACTCCTAACTTCAGGCCGAATACTTTTGTCATCCCAACATATATTAAGTCCATGAGATTTAACAATGCAGGGTTCCATGCCAGAAGAGTGGTGGAGTTAGATTCACTGTAAACGGAAGAAACTACTTCGAGTTAGTACTGATAAGCAATGTGGGTGGTGCTGGATCCATCCGATCTGTGTCCATAAAAGGCTCAAGAACAAATTGGATGACAATGTCAAGGAACTGGGGAGCTAATTGGCAGTCTAATGCATATCTAAATGGTCAGTCTTTGTCCTTCAGGGTCACAACTACTGATGGAAATACCAGAGTCTTCACAGACATTGTTCCTTCCAATTGGAGGTTTGGTCAGAGTTTCTCCAGTACAGTTCAGTTCTGATCTTGGCTTTTGGATTCTATTATCAGCAAAACTTGAGAGTTTCAGGATTTATAATCGGCTGAGGCGTGCTTATAATTTTGCTGGAGCAGCCCGCCACCATATCTGATCTTATACATTTGATTGAAAGAGTAAAGGGCAGATCTTGAGATATGTAATTGTTTTCAGTTTGTATGTTAGTCATACACAGTTGCAGATCAATAAGAAGTCAATAAAATTTCACAATCCGTCATATCACGTTTAGAGGAATTGGATATGAACCCAAGAAACAGAAAACATCAATTTTTACAAATATTTGTTAGAACATCTCATATTGACCAAACATGAAAATGTTAAAAAGTTTATAAGTGGTAAGGGTCAAGTATTCAAATAACTAGTTCTAGTCATTTTGAAAATGGTTGACTCAAATCTAATTATTGTTAGTGAACTTTACACTCTGCCCATATTAAAAAATCTAATATGATATTAGAACAGGTTTAGTCCTTATTATTAATTTCCCGATTAATCGTCTAGATGTCCAATCCCAGCAACTTGGTCTAGTTACCATTGCGTTTATTTCAAGTGACAACTGGATGTCTAGTCCTAGTTACGCTTAAGGGAGGATGTTAGAGTATCTTATATTGACCAAATATGAAAATGTTAAAGGGTTTATAAGTGGTAAGGGTCAACTATCCAAATGACTAGTTCTAGTTATTTTGACAATGGTTAACTCAAGCTCAATTATTGTTAGTGAACTTTACACTCTGCCTATATTAAAAAATCTAATAATATTGGTACCGATAATTATTGCTTGTTAGTCCAAGTGATGAGGAGTTTGACTCCGGATAAAATTAATTTTGAATTCGAGTATTTTAAACGAGAAAAATTACGTGTTAAGAAAATTTTGTCATTTTTTTGTAAGTTCATCTTACTCGAATTGGATTGGTTAGAATTTAATTATAACATAAAGAAGAAGAAAACAAAGTTAAAAGATTAATTTTGAGTTCGAGTCCTTATAATGAGAAAAACTAAGTGTTAAGAATGTTTCGTCCTCATTTTTATAAACTCATCAGGCTCAAATCGGGTTAGTTAGAATTTAATTGTGATACGAAGAAGAAGAAGTTAAAGAATTTTTTTGTTAACTCCTTCAATTATTTTAATCTTTAATAATTTTACTCATTTTTGAAAGATATTGTATAATTTAATATTATTTTAAAAAGTTCTTATAATTAATACAATATTTTTCATTCCCTTAATTATTTATTAAAATTTTAGCAATATTTCTATAAAAATGTAACTATTTCCGAAAGGAGTAATAAAGATAATACAAGGATTATTTTAAATTAACATAGTATAATTTTTTAAATAAATTAAATCTTATAAAAATGCATTTTTTATTTTTTACCAATGTCATGATAATTACAATTTACGAAAAATACTATAGGTCACTAATTTATGAAAAATACTATAGATCACTAAATAAAATTTAAATAATTTAAACCTAAATTAAGTTTATAATTTTTTTAAAAAATTAAATTTCAAATATTAGATTAAATTAAACATTTTTAAACCCAACTCAAAACTCAGATCTCTCTCCAATTTATCAACCGAATCTACAAAAGTTATTGCTACCGGTCGACTGATCAAAGTTGATACTGTATATATGAGAATACAAGATGCAAGTTAGAGAAATGAGAAGATGACATAATCATTATTTAATCCCACATGTTCATAGTTTCTTTGGGGTATATCGAAAACAGTCACTGTGCTAGAAATTGCGTACTATCAGATCTCATCCGCATCTTAGCGGGACTTCAAGGCTAGTTGTCGATGTTTATGAACACTTTGAGAAGCAACTGCCATTTGAAACTTAATTCTGTTGTCACTTTGAGAAAAATTGTTGCAGCCGAGCTTCATCATTCGTAACTGAAAGATCAGATCGATCACTACTACTGATCTACCATTATCTCTTGCATTACAAGCCTCCTGGATCTATTTATGGTATGGAAGCACAAGTAGATATGCTGTTCAAGTTCTTGAATCTGCTCCAAGTAGTGTGGATCTTGCACATGAAATTCTTTCAGAACTTCCTTTAGTAGCTCAGGTTTTTTGTGCCTGACACACATGTCGGCTAGAGCTTTCCGGTGTTCTATCTCGTCGTATAGCCTTTTTACTAGCCTGCTCAGTGTATCAAAATCGTTGATTAGAATGAATGTTCCTTTTGCTGCAAGATCAAGCTGAGCATGAAACTTTTCGAGCAAGCTTGTCTTGAATCTTCCATGGATGGACCTCATCTTCTTCTTAAACAAGCACAATGAGCAACATACTAGTCCTGGTGCTGCGAAAATGCCCACCACACTGTGGAGTGCGATGATTAGCAAAGCAATTACAAGTGCTGTATGTGAGATCACAAGAGCATACCCGCCAATCTTCTTGCAGAAACGATTAAATTTTGCTCTCCGCCTGAAGCTTCTCTGCTGAGAAGTTAATCTATGGAGCAACGTCATGTTACTGTCATGAATCTCGCGAAACTGTAACGAGCTAACATATGATAATGGATTCTTCAGCAGTGAAAATGCAGAAAGCTCTCTGAATATTGCTCCACAGGTTTTGTCTGTGTGTTCACCAGGATGTTGCAATCTTTTGCTTAGCTTGATTACCTTTCTGATTCTTTGGTAGTTGGCTCGCGTTTGATGGATGCATCGAAGTAGCAACTCACAGATGTTGCATGACTCTAAGCTGGAATCGAAATAGTCGATCAGAAGTTCATGATACCTGAAGTTTTCTATCATTTGCTTGACGGATTCTTGCTGTTGTGGTTCGAATAAGTAATCAGATAAATGAACGTTGAAGGGAACATGTGAGGATGAGGAGGATAAGGAAACTCTATCAGTTCCTTCACAATCCGTTGTTTTAAGCTGGCCCTGAACTTTGGTCCACATTTCCAAGTAAGACTTTGTCCTGAAAGCTTTCTTGTACTCTTCATTGACGTTTAATTCGTCGTTGAAGCTGTTCCTACGTTCCTTTGGAATCCTCCCTGAAACCAGAAGACAAAGGATCAAGAAACCTGATGAGAACACTGCAGCCATATGTATATGAGACCTCCTGAAGCGTTCTCAAAAAACCAGCTAGATCCAAGAGAAACTACGAAACGTTGCAGGAAATTAAATAGAGAACAGATTCTGATACTGACCTGTGCTTTGAAAGGAAGATTTGAACTTGGCCCACACAAGTTTTCTCATTGCTAATTGACGATGAACTTAAAAAGATTTCTTGCTTTTGGTTGTTGAAACTTGATTAAACCGTGTCTTCTTGTATATAAATAAAGGAGGCTATTTGGCTTGAAAGAGAGGTTAAGAGGAAAAGATCAAAAGAAGCAATAAGAGTAAGCTCCAAGTTGGCAGCTATGACCGCCTCAAAATGGCTATTGGCATTTGGCACACGTTAACGTCCTTTACACGATCTGTTTATCTTACGTGTAACACTCTAATGCCTTCAGACACAGCTTTCCGAGAGATTGAGATTATTACAAGACAATTACATAAGCAGCCAAACCTTCTTCAAGTTCATTGTAACAGACACTGATTTTCGTAAGACCCTCTTTTCAATTTTTAACTTTTTGTGAATTATCGTAATCAATGTTCGATTACAAGTAAAGTTTACGTCAGGATCCGATCTTTTGAATCCAACCTGTCATGAAAATTTGTACGTAATTAACTAATTATTTTGGAATAATATGGAAGTGTGTGTGGTTGTCAATTCATTGGAACATTAACTTCCTGTCTTTGGTTCTCCATCAGAACACTCACTTTCCTGATAACTGTGTAATGCAAATGTTAGAATCAATCAATGAAACCACCTGACAATTCCTGGAATGTTATTTGTCTTACGCAAATGGCTAGATTCAAGTCAAAATTTCCTCAAGCATCGGTTTTAGGTTCCTCCGACAACAATTAAGTTTTTTGTTTTTGAAAAAGAAGAACCGTTATGCTTTGGATATATATTGGGTAAACCTCCGGATTAATATAATAGCATATAAATCATGTCAACAAGATACTCTGTACTAGACAAGCCTTATATTACATACTTGATCTAGAGAACGTAAGTAAGGAGATTCGAACACAAAATCTTTTAATCTCATGCCCCCACTCTACCAACTCGATCACCCTCTTACTAATACGCAAATTTGAAAATGATTTTGACGTTCCATTTGGAGCAAAACTCGCATACAAGGGTCCAATGTCGTCCTGTCAAATGCTGCATTTAAAAAACTGAATCAATTCGATTGATTTAATTATAAAAACTTTGAATCAATCAATTTTTTGGCTCAATTTTAAACTTTTCCGTTCAATTTATTTTAACAAATCTTATTATTAAAAATCGATCAGTTTATTAATTAATCAGTAGACTTTTGTAAACTAATTGATTTTTATAAATTAAAATAAACTAATTTAAGTTTTATTTAACAGTCTATTTTTTCAATTAAACTTTAAATTATAAATAATATTTTTCAATCATATTTTAAATTCTTTAATTTTATTTAATTTTTAACTAGTTATATGATGGTCTAGTACTATTAAGTCTTTTAAACTTCTTGTTTTATTGGTTTAATTTTTAGCCTAATTTTTAAACATCAGTCAAATGCTTTATGAGTATTTTAATTAAATTTTAATTTAATTTTGAGTATAAATTTTAATTAATTAAAATTTAAAAAAATATGAGCCGATTTACTTTATTGCTAATTCTCATATTAAATCTTTCATTCTAGTTATTCATTTATTTCACATAAATATATAAATAAAATTTAATATACCATATAACAATATCATAACTAATACTGAAGAATTGGTCCCGCTAATCCTATGGCTTTTGTGGCACTTTTGACTTTTGAGAACCCGACAAGAAACTATTTCGCCATAACTAAAGATCTTCAAGGAAAGTACAGGAAAACAGACAAACGATAAGGATGATGAGCTGGTTGGCATGAGCAACTTAATTAATAAATGAAGAAACACTGAAACAGACAAAACTGATTAATCTTAAAACAAGTGACGTTTGACAATCTACTCCAATTAATTATTAATACCTCCGTTAAGACTTTAACCTTAACCTGACAAAACAACATAAAAACTATAAGTTATTTGAAAAAATAAAATATTTGTTCTTTTAGTTTTTTAATTTGAAATAAATTTTTAATTTGAAACTATTTATTTTAATAAAAATCATTTTTATAAGAATTTATTAATAAATATTATATAAGAAATTAAAATAAATTTAATAAAATATTAAAGTTTTATCTAATATGTAATTGTCATCAATAATAAAAAATATAACTATATTGACACTGTCAAATGAGTTTTTATTTTTATTTGAAAAATATAAATAAAAAATTAAAATTAAAAAATAAAAATTACAATAAAAAATATAAGTAAAATCAAACGACGTTAAGTTATTTAAAAAAACAGATTTAAAATATCTAATCTTTAATTTTTAAAATTTAGTGTTAAATTATTTAAAAATTTTAATTTAATGACTAAATTTTTAAAATTCATACCGATTAGTTCTAAACATTTGCTGATATGATTAACAAATTAACATGTACATGACATTTAATAGACACGTCATATTAATAAAAACAACTTTTAATATAATTTATATAAATTAAAAAATAATTGTTAAATTTAATTTTTAAAAATTCTTAAACTAAAATTTAAAAAAATCCTAAAAAAATAAACATAATTAAATTTGTATCTAAAAAAAGAAAAAAAAGCACATCAAATTAAGGTTACGTTCGGATCTGCAGTACGATAGTGATAAGTACTTATTTACTGCAGTTTTCAAACGCAGTTACATATTTTGATCTACAAACGGACAATCAGAGATTAGAGAAAAGTGTGATGTCATCGTAGAAATCAATAAATAAAAAGAGAGTTACGGTAGGAAAGTGCTTCTGTGGTAGAAATTCTATTATCCATTAATAACCTTATGATAATTAGTATTTTTCATTATACCCTCAACTAATAGAAAGCAAGTTCAATATATCAGCTTCTTCGTTCTCTCTAGCTAATAATATATTTTTTATGAAATATTTTATTTACTAAATTTATTTTATTTATATTTTCTTATTTTAATTTAATAATTTATTATTTATAATTTTAAATTTAT
>JANZXP010000002.1:401708-426270 GCA_027576715.1 Erythroxylum flavicans
ATTTATAATTTTAAATTTATATGACTAATAATATATTTTTAATTATTTATATAACAATTAATAGTTTATTAAATCAATAAATTTTTTAGTCATATTATCTCTTTTAAGTAACCACAATTGCACTTTATTAGTTATCATTTTAATATGTTGATTTCAGCTAGTTAATATCGGCCACCACTTTTTGCAAATCAAGCATAAGTTGCTTTCGGAACCAACTACTTAACTTTCCCTTGGACATGTAGGACATTCTTGCTTCAACTCCTTTCCTTCTCTTCCCTTTCACATGGATTTCTCAGCACTCGTCGCATTCATCTCTTTCGGGATCAAAACTATGATTTCTGGTCCGCGTAGTTTGTTGCTTCTTTCCAACTAATCCAAGTCCTTCCCAGCAAGGATACATCGTTAGCTTCATTATATAGGAGTTTTCCTGAAATTGCAAACTTTCCAAGGATTTAGCAATCTCACACATTCCAACTATTTCTTAACCTAAATCAGAGAAGACAAGTCAATGACTGAGCTTAGACGTCCAAACCATTGTTTTGGTTTGATTAAACCGATAATGATGTTGACATAAAGATATGTTGTGTTCGATCGAACATGATCATGATGAGGTCGTGGCACATGAAGCACAGTCTTCATCTACTGGACCTCAAATTAAAGAAAGTAGCATTAACTATTAAAGAGGTGCTTTAATCAATTTTACTTGGTGTTTATCAATTTAAAAGTTTTTGTTTTGATTCATAAGATTGCCTCTTACGTCGACGAGTTAAAAAAATAAATTTTAAAAAATTATAGTATCTCATATTAACTAAATATGAAAATATTAAAGAGTTTATAAATAATAAGGGTCAATTATTCAAATGACAATGATTGACCTAAGCTCAATTCTTATTAATGAACTCTATACTCCATTCATATTAAAAATTCTAATATGATATCAGAGCAGGTTTGGTCTGGATTATTAATTTTTTAATTGTTTGTCTGGATGTTCAATCTCAGCGGTCCGGTCCAATTATCGCTGCGTTTATTTCAAGTGACAACTGAATATCCAGCCTTAGTTGCACTTAAAGGGGAGGTTTAGAGTATCTCATATTGACTAAACATGAAAATGTTAAAAGGCTTATAAGTAGTAGGGTTAATTATCTAAATGACTAGTTCTAGTCATGTTGGCAATGGTTGATCCAATCTTAATTCTTGTTAATAGGCTCTACACTCTACCCATATTAAAATTTATAACATAAAAGTAGTTAAATTGATTTAAATAATTTTTAATGGGTTTTAATACTAAAAATTATAAATTTGAATTTTTATATTGAAAATTTTAAATTTCTTTAAGAGCTTTATTAAATTAACTATTTTATTTTAATTTACTAATTTCACTAAAAATTGTACTTAAAATATAATTTTTACTAACTATTATGTATAATTAGTAATTTATTATAAATTTCCAATTTTTATAAGAAAATGACATGTGAAAACTATTCATATTACAAAATTTAAATTAATTATTTTCCCATATAATTAAACTTCCAAATAGTTGTTGGTGACACGAATACCCCTATCAAAAAATACCACACACGCACAAGACTTTAGAAAAAGAAAGGTCGTGTTGGAGATATTGGGAGGAGCACTTTGAGCTAATCTTCGAATCGAAAGGAGCACTTTGAAAATAATCTTCGAATCGACATGGGTAATCATTATTGAGCCTAACTTTGTACCTACTCCATTTGTAGCTTTCATGTGCAATAATGCAAATATGACTCGGTGAAATCCAATTCGAAGGTAACGAATACGATATCGTGTTAGGCAAATAGATTATCAACTCTTTTTTTTTAGACAAGAGGAAAAAAGATACTGATTGCACGACTTGTCTCGGGAAACAAACTCCCGACATATTCTCTAGAAAAAGTACATGACACTTAATAGGTGGAAGATCAAAATAAGTAGTATCGATCGCAAAATGCTCAGCATAACTCGCTAGCCAGTCCGCACAGCGGTTCTTTTCATGGTAGATGTGACGATGAACCACCATCCAGTTCCGCGTGAATAGTTCATGAATCCCTTGAACAATGGGGTTATGGATCGATGATTGACTGGTCGAGGAAGAAAGGAGTTGGATGACCACAGTCGAGTCGAGTTTTTTTAGTTTATTGACCAAAAGTTAATTTTTTAATCATCTTAAAAAGTTATTGATGTGTTTAGTAAATGGCTTATTATTTAGTTTATTTAATTCTAATAAATTAATTTCTAAAAATTTCGTAAGAGGAACTTTTGGTGTTAGTTGTTTATCTAATGACAGTATTATCTTTCATTTTACTCTTTATTTTTGTTCTGTGTGTTTTTAAAGTTGATTTTTTTAATCGTACAATTATGTCGTGAAGTTTAAAAGAATATAATAAAAGGATTAATTAAACTTTTAATCTTTATTTAATTTTATAATATTAGTTTATATTTAAAAATTCCATAATATTAAGTTTTTGAACAAAATGAGTTGCATCAAATTAATATTTTTAGTATATAACTACTATATGTCGTATCTGTGTTATGTTATAATTATATATATTTTTAATTTATTAAATAATAAAATTCATGCATATTATATGAAAAATACTAATACGATGTAACTCGCTGCATTATTCATATTAATAGAGAATTTAACGTTGGATTATTATTATTTACTAAAGTTATAAACTTAATTTTTGTAAAATTAAATATCTAAATCTAAATTCTTATAAGAATATTCAACAAAATACTAAGAAATATAATATTCATGCCCTTATAAATTTTCTTTAAATCATACCCTCATAAGTCATTTTACACATTAACAACTAATATTAAATAGTTAATTTTACCAAACATCTTTAATAAACTGTTGATGTTAACGGTTGGTCAAATCCGCTGTTAAAATCAAATATCAGCTAACAACTAATGCAATTCGTTGTTTGCCTAACAAAGTCATCGTTAATAATAACAACTACTAGAGTAAAAATCTTATTAAATCCAAAATTTAAAGAGGTATAATATATACAATCTTATTCTTAACTAGAATATAGACTATAACACATATAATATGATACAAGTTGATTGAGTTTTTAGTAATGTTTTAAAAATTGAATCAAAAGTTAAGCTGATAAAATAATAAGTTTAAAGTTTAAAAAATTTAATAGATTATATTGTCATAAAATCTGTTAAAAATTGAATAATATTATTTTAACTAAAATAATTTTAATTTTAAAAGTAAATTTGATCGAACCTAAACGTGAATTCGATTAAGACTTAGCATAGACTTGAAGGCAAAATTTTGGGTCAATCCACTCGGCCCCTTTCCTACCCTAATTCTGCTTATGAATACTATGATCCATATACTGAGACGGAATAAAACAAAAATTTGGAAACAGAACAAAACAAAAATTGAAGACAATAAAGTATTTGGTTGTAATGGACAAAACAGATAAAATTATATGTCTCGATGACATAAATGTGTTTAGTTGCAGTTGACATAACATAGAAAACATTGTCAATGACCAAAGTACCCCTGCAGTATAATATAATTGAAAATATGTAATTCATATATTATTTTAAAACGAATGATTTGCATTAGTATTTTTTTAATTGTATCTATAAATAAGTAATTAAAAAAATAAGGAACCTAAAAATTTAATGAAATGAGCTATTAAATAGCAAAAAATTCGTAAAAGTTAACAATAAAATGAATTACGTAAATATTTTTTATAATTGTATCAATATTTTTTAATTACGATGAAATAAAATGAAGAATTTAAATATTTAATAAAATGAGAAACTTAAAAATTTAATGAAATGAGTTATTGAATTAAAAAAATCCTACAAGTTAGAAATTATAGTACATAATTTAATAAAACATCTAAGCATTTATGGAATTAATTACATAATAGGTTAAAGATACATTCAAGCCTTATATTTTATTAAAAATGTCTTTTTTTGCTATTTATAGTAATAATATGAGGATATTTTTGTCCAACAACTCGCGTGTTTTGTTTTTGTGACAGGCACAAGAAAGTTGTGTCATAGTTTTGGAAAGAACAAAAAATTTATGATTTTATGAACTAGAGACGGAATAAAAATGAGCAGTGTCAACAACCAAACACTACTAAACACAGAATTTTTGTGTTTTGTTATTTATTTCAACTCACAGAGACATCAACAATGTGAGAATGTGGTCCCTAAATTGTTTAAGAGCAGGAGTACTAATTTTGGAAAAAAATGAATTTTATAGTAAAATATGTTTTTTTTATTTTTAAAATTTATCAATTAAATTTTAAATTTATAAGCAATAAATATACAATTCTCTAATTATGCGTGTTCCATTTCGTTTTATAGATCTGTTAACATTTCTTTCCTAGATTTAGTCTAATCTTCTAAACAAGTACTACTCATTATCCTACTTATTATTATTATTATTATTACTATTTTTTAAATATTTGTCATAATAATTATGATTTTGTTTATTATTATTATTATTATTATTATTATTATTTTCCTACTTGTTACTATTATTATCATTTTTTATTGTTTTTATTATGAGTATGATTATAAAGAACAGATGGGAAATTAAATTAGTAAAATAAGATTTTTAATGTTTAAAAGATTTGATTTTAAAAATAGTTAAAGATTGAATAAAATAAAAAATTAAAATATAATTTAAGAAAACTATTTTTACTTATCAAAAAATTGTAGGTTAATTAAAATTTTATTAAAATAAATTAATTGTTTTTATTTTAATTTATAAAAATTAAATAGTTTATGAAAACTTATTTATTAATAAATTGATAATTTCTAATAATAAGAATTATTAAAATAAATCAAATTTAAAAATTAAAAATTAAATTGAAAAATTAATCGGTTAAAAATTTTATAATTAAACCTATCAAATTGTTTCAATTTTTTAATTATTGATCAAAAATAAATCTTGTTACAAGCCAACCCTGATCCAAATATTTTGGTTATTTTAAGCTTTTTATCTTTTCAGATTGAACTCGTAATTGATATTAATATGTTCATGTTAGCATGTACGATCCTAATCTT
The DNA here is from genome assembly GCA_027576715.1 of Erythroxylum flavicans. Classification (NCBI taxonomy): domain Eukaryota; kingdom Viridiplantae; phylum Streptophyta; class Magnoliopsida; order Malpighiales; family Erythroxylaceae; genus Erythroxylum; species Erythroxylum flavicans. The sequence goes on from JANZXP010000002.1 coordinate 406,773, forward strand.
GAAAAAAAGCCACTCTTGAGTTTTATGATAAATTATATTTAATAAATTTAAAATTTAAAATATTATTGAAAGACCTAACTCACTTCAAAAGTTAGCTTGAGAGGAGATGTTTGCACACTATTATAAACGGCATAATGCACTTATACTTGTTCGACGTAGGATTCTTGACACACCCCCCTCAGCTCAAAATAGGGCTGAATATTTGTTGGGCATATTAGGCAAAGGAACAGAACCGAGCACCACTTCAAACTATCGAGACAAACATACTATGACATCATATTGAAAGGCCTAACTCACTCCAAAAATTAGCTTAAAAGAGGAGCTTTACACACCATTATAAATGACTGAATACACTCACACTTATCCGACGTGAGATTCCTGACAAATATAATTATATGACCCTTTTAAACTAGCGCACGTAAATATAACTCTTATTAAACTAATAAAATACATAATATGTAAAAATAAAATTTTAATTGATGAAAATAATAATTTTAAAATTTAAGAACTTTCAAATTATATAAATAATATAGAATGGTTATATATATATATATATCTCTTTTGTTATTTAATTATTCGATTTAGTTTAAAATAAAAAATAAAAAATAAAAATCTATATCCATAAATTCAAACTTCAATAAAATTTAAAGTATTAAGTTATAATAAAGGTGAAGACACTTATTCCACATCTTCACAGACCAGAAGCCAAAAGGCCACGCGTACTTTCTTTGAAAGCCACCACATCACCACCCGACTCTGTTTGCTCTTTTCGAGCCTCACTCTCTCCTAAAACCCCTTAATGGTTCTTCACTATGCTGATGTGCCCAACACATCCCTCACGCCTCCACCCATCCCTCCGCCACCAACCTCCTTAATCCCGCCGCCGCCCGCCGACGAACCCAAAATGCTTGTCTCCATCTTTATGGCCCTTTTCCTTCCATTCGCCGGCATGAGCGCTATGTTAATTATCTACATCTGTCTTCTGTGGTACCGGACAAATCTTATGGAGATTCAGTTCCCGGTGAAACTTGTTGCTGAGAAGGGGCTATCGGCTTCGGAGCTCGAGAAATTGCCGAAGATTACGGGCAAAGAGCTTGTTCTCGGGGGCGAATGTGCGGTGTGTCTCGACGAGATTGGGAGTGAACAACCTGTGAGGTTGGTCCCTGGTTGCAATCATGGGTTTCATGTCGAATGTGCCGATGCTTGGCTCTCGAAACATTCTCAGTGTCCTGTCTGTAGAGCACAGATTGATGCTCGGTTCCTTAATGCTTCCGGTGAAAATCCTTGTTAGATACTGTATAGTTAGGATGTTACCTTGTCAAGAACAACCTTCTGTTTTGTTCTGTTCATGTTCTTTTAAGAATACGTAGGAATTTGTTGTTTTTCGCTTCAGTTTCCGACGAATCACAGTCCCATACACACTAACTTTTCAGTTTTTGCACAGGGACAGAAATTACAGTGCTTGATCTTAGAAGGGTGGCACGAGAATTACGATTGTTGTTCCTAATCATAGGAAACTATCTCGTAGGATTTGTTTGGTTTGATGGATGAACATTTTTAGGCACTCACTTCGCTGATCCCCTAATCAGCTTGAAGATCCCCAGATATAGAGGGAAGTGCTACAAAAGACATTTTGACAGTGTCAAAAAAGAGCGTGAGTTACAAAACCTCTCCAAAGTTTTAAGTTTTGCATTTAGAAACTAACAAAAAGATTTATATAGAGTTATTGTGTATTTGTTGAAATATAAGTGAGATTTTGTCTCGCATGAAAATAATATATATCTTTGAGTATGCATATAAGCCTAATAAGTTACTCCTCTTAGTACTAATTAGTTTTAGAATAGAACCTCATTTAAATTTGTATGTGTTCAGTTTATTTTGGCTCAGTCATATAAAATTTAACATGGTATCAGAGCAAGTTGTTTTTGAGTTACACATCACCTCCTTGTCACAATAGACTATAGCACATGTTGGGCCATAAATTAGCCCACACGTGAAAGGAGCGTGTTGAAATATAAGTAAAACTTTTCTCTACATGAAAAGAATATATGACCTTAAGAAATGAATAAAAGTCAATAATTTTTATAAGAAATGAATAAAATAACAAAACTTGATTAACACGGTTAATTTTAATTAAAAATTGTTCACAATACTACAATATTTCTTTTATGGAATCAACGTATCCAGTGTATAAGGTTTTCTGTTTTGCGATAATATAAAAAAAGTCATCGATATATGCAACCTTATTTTTATATGTTTATAAAAAAAATGTTTTTGTTATTCGAATCTATTACTTTCTAGTCACAAGGAAATAACTTTTATTATATTACTTTTATATGTTACAAATATTATATATATATACGTGTTATAATAAAAATTTTTGATTGGTCAATCACAGAGTCTTGTCAATTGAATCACTCCTGAGGAAAGTTACTACTCAGGTATAATTTTATCAGGATCCACTCTTTTCTTTTTCCTCTGATGTGAATCTGTACTTGTTCATTTACATTTCTGGCTCTTTATGTGGAATATAAAGTTAGGCTACAAAAAGTATATACATACAGCCAATTGGCTGAGAAAGTGACTGAGAGTGAGTGACTTTTATATCCTGGAACCTGCCATGAACAGTGTGGTTACACCTGCCAACTTCCTTCAGGAAAATCGATGCATGTGATATGGTCACCTCTTGGCAAGCACTAGTGTTTACGTAGGAAGCATTACTTCTTCAGGTTACCTGTAGTAATGGTTTTTTGCAGTCTACATTATCGAGCTGTTAGAATATAGTCAGATTAATAGTCATGTTTTATATATCTTAATATCATTGTTAATATAATAGAAGAGTTCTATTTAGTCTATAATAACTTGATGAACGAATTTTATTAAAAGTCACAAAATAGGTTAAATCAACAATGAGCTCCGGACACGTGTTCTTCTTACCCTTACCTAAGATCGGCCTGCGCTTCAGGAGTGTAATATTATACTCTTATAATTTGTAACAATTTTTTATTTATGATCATAAATTATAAATATCAATTTTGATTTATGTCATAAACATTATATTTTTACACAAACATTTCCACAGTCTCACTCTGTTTTCGACTTTTTGCTGGAAACTTGGAAATGAAATAACAAACTTGCCAACCTCTTGCCTAATTATAAGGGAACGAAATCTACGGTACTCAATAATCTATACCAACTATATTCCAGGTGATCTTATTCATATAAATATATGAGTCTAAAAAAATATATGGATGAGATCACGTATAACATAATTGATACAGGTTTGTGAGTTCAGAAGATTTAATCTCAGTCACAAGCATTATCACTCTAAAACTTCAATTCTAACTCCATTTTGTACACTTTTTTGTTTGTGTGATGTACATTTAGATGGTAGCTGACAAGAAACAGAGGTTTGAGGTTGGTGACAAATGGGATGTGAAGTAGAAACATTAAAAATAACTTGGTAAGTGTTCCAGTTGTTGAACAGCCAACAACTTCTTCAATTTCTAACCTCCCAAATTCCATGGCGGTCTCAACATTTCCCGTCACATTGGAAATGGACGTCCACATTAAAGGCATGCATAGTTTTAGTGTACTTAATTAGGATTACTGAAGCCACGGACGTTTAAGATCTAGAGTAAAACTCTTTTGTAGTTTATAAAATTATATGTTCGAATCATGAAAACCTTTCTTTGATTCTCATAAAACGAGGAATCTTAGCGTACGAAATTCATTTACTAATTTTTACATAAACTATAAGAGAGCTTTATGTCTTATCTCATGAATCCTAACACAAAATAGTTCGGTTTTAGATTAAGAGTTGTATTGAATCATTATATAAAATACATTTGATTAATCTACGTCTAATTATATTTACACTGCATGTGTTTTGTCATTGTTTTTAATTAAAATATAAACATTTTTTAAATTTAAAAAATAGAATATATTTTCAAAATAATTTTAAAGATGATGAAAACTTTTTATAATTTTATAAACTATACCAGATTTTTATTTTTAGAAACGGAAAAATCTACAACCGTTATCTTTTATATGTGTGCTGGATAAATCTCTGGATTGACGCAATAGCCTGCAAATCATGCCAACTAAGTATTCCATACTAGATAAGCCATGTATGATAGGCTCGATCAAGAGAGTGAATATAGGAGATTCGAACACAGGACCTTTTAGTTCTATTCCCTCACTCCGTTAACTTGACCATTCTCTAGAGAATTATACGAGATGTTTATGTCTTTTATCCTAAAATTTATTACAAATCATTTTAATCGAACTCGTTATTTAGTTCAATAGTTGAATTGCTTAAAACATCACGAATTCAAGGAATATAGGTTGAGTTAGATGAGATGATTAAATATAGCGGCACCGGTCACAAGGAGAGCATAACGACTTATAGGGACCATACCGCGATGCCCATGCTCATTTAAGGTACAAAAAAGGCTAAAGTCCCACCTTGCAACGACTCATGAGGATGGTCACACTTACCATAAACCATTACATGAACTTCAGTTCGTCTCAATCCACAATCAAGCTCTTCTTTTGTTTCTTTGGCTGATGATAAACTTATATCTAGGGGAAATATATAAATTTAATATTTATTTAAAAATTTTAACATTTTATAATTTAACAAAATAAATATTACTACGAACATCTATTTACAAAAAGAATCCCACTTATATGAAATATAATAATCAACTCCTTAAAAATGTTTGTACTTTATTATACTTTGATTTTAATGTTGTTAATAAAATTTAGGCCCCAGACTTCGCTTGTCAGTAGAATGCTAAAAATGTGGGCATTTTTGTCTCCAAAGTGAGCTCAGCAGTTTAAATTAAAGTTGTAAAACAAGTGGTTGGTAAATTCAAATTAGAATTGACCTAATTCGTAGAATTATCAAGCTTTGCCCAATTCGTTTTTGATTTCGATAAAGTTACTTAGAATCAGTTGGCAAGAAGTCAACGATTACGTGAGTTGCTCAAACAATCCCAACCAACCCCTCTCACAGTCGAGGAATCGATAATGACTATTTATGCCAGAACGAATGATTATTTTTATTCATCAAAAATTGGACAAGTAATGACTTTTCTTGATGAGTTGCGTACTTATTTAAAAACGAATAAACCACTATTCTAAGAAAGCATATCTTCTACCAAAATTATTATTGGGGATTGTTATTTTTTATAAAATTTAGTGAATATCATTTTTGCAAATAAATGTTAGTATTAAAGATTAATTTTAATAATATTAAATTTTGATTTATTTAAAATTATTTATGAAAACTTAAAGGATAATTAACATCTTAGATTTTATTAAAAGTTGATGTACAAAATGACATCATTTTAGATAAGAATTTATAGAATAATATTATATTTGGTATTAATTTTTTAAAATTAAAAAAACAAAATTATTTTTGATAAATTTACTAAAAGTGATATTTTTTTAATCGAGCGGATGGTTGAGCTAAATCATAAAATTTGATTTTAATTAAGTTAAATTTGATATGGTTGATCGAACTAAATTGAGTTTATACTGCTCTTAATATTGATATAATGACAAACTTGTATTTACACAACTAGAATTACAAGCCTCATTAAGAGTATTAATCCCACAAAGACCCATGCAGGTGCAGCCACCGCTAAAAACATCAACACACAAAAGCAAGCAAGCAGAAATGGAAGGCTCACAGGCCCCGTGTCTTGGGCATGTCGTCGGCGTTTCACTTGTTGGGCTCAGCGGTGAATGATCCTAAAATTTTAATTCAAATTAAACGTAATTTATTAAATTTAAATCTTTAACCCGTCAAAATTAGAGATATTAATTTTGACCAGCCCAATTCAATTTTGGCCCGAATTAACTGGAGTATGAGTGAGTTACGAATTAAAAATTATAGATCTGATCGGGCCACAAGTCGAGGTCTAGCTGAACATAGAATAACACAGCATGATCTGCGACCTAACTGTAATTTTAAAAATAACATCGTTCAATATTATTTTTTACTTTTTTTAATATAAGGTGGGCCAACATAATAAAAAGTGTTTAGTCTGACTCAAGCAAAAAATGACCATGTTTTTAGATGGTTTGAATAAATTTTGAATTAGACCTGAATCGGGTTTTGTAAGCCGGGTCGATATTTACTATTCTAATAGATGCCACTTCTTTGAGAACAGATCTTCTGTTCCTCCCGATCCACAATCCATCTGATTCATCTATTGTAAGAAGAGGAACAAAATTGAGTAGATGATAGAGAATAGCGTATCTTAGAACCAAAGATTTTGTTCCCATTTCTTTGTGTATTGAAGATGTACTTCGTAAGTCGTAACGCCACATATTGCTCCCAGAAGCTGAGCCACCGTATAAGCCACCGCTTGGCAAGACCAAACCAAATGTTAATGTACGATTCTGTCACTTCCTGTGATATCTTCAGTTCTTGTTTACTTATCTTTTCTTGGGCCTTTGGGCCTTTCAGCAAAAAGGCTGAGACAAACTGAAACCATATGTTTTGCTTTATGGATTTTTAGCCCAAATTTTTTAATATGATTTCTTAATTATTAAAAAAATAATTTAAATTACCTACTTCGGTTATGTACTTAATTACTTATTAAATTTATAATAAACGTCGTTGAGATTAATATATTAACCAGTTATCTAAATGCTATGCTTTCATTTTCATTAAATTCCCGCGGTCGTATAACAAATCTGAGAAGTCAAAGCTGTTTTCTATTACGTAATTGCATACGTAACGTAAAAATTAAAATGCTTCCTTTTTTTGTTTTTATATTAATTTCAAAGTCATGTGAGACTTGAAACACACCATGAGCAAGGTTTCATGGGATACTTATGTACGTACCGAAATATTAATCATGCCCTAAGCATGTCCTCGCTAATATTTATTTAAGAAACTAACCCTGGAAAAAGCTAATGATTAAAAAACTCAATTAATATTATCGGTCTAACTGTAAAAATTATAAGTTGTTTAATTTTTTAGTTCGATTTTTAATATTTTAACTAGATTTATTTTAATAATTCTTGTTACTAAAAATCGGTCAATTTATTAATTAATCGGTCAATTTTTATAAATTAATAAGTTCTTATAAATTAAATAAATCAATTAATTTCTACTTAACAATATATTTTTAATTAAACTTCAAATTCTTCGATTGATAAAAATAGTTTCTTTCAATCATATTTTAAATACTTTAATTTTATTTAATTTTTGTTAGTTTTATAACGGTTTAATACCGATTAAACTATTTAAACCTTCAATATCTTGTTTTACTAGTTTAATTTCCGATTTAATTTTTAAAATATTTTTAAAAATCTTATGCAGTGTTAATACTTGCTTGACCCAAAGTTAACAGATTCAATTCCAATCAAGATTGATTTTTCTTTCAATCTGCGCAAAACTTGAAATTTTGAATGAAATGATATCATTTTTGTTTTTAATATTTAATATATTTAATTGGACTCTATTGAATTCGAGTTTGAGTCAAAAACTTCAAGTTAATAAATGGTCATAAAATTTCAAACCTAGATCAAAGTCTGGTCCGATCTATTGTCATCTCTAAACTCGTATTAGTTACTAACATGAAGGTAAATCATATAAACATAAGGATATTAATTATAGTAGATGTTTATTTAAATAATAAAATATAATATATTAAATAAATCCTTATAAATACAATTACTTAAAAATGACAACATTTAGAAAACAAGTATAGTTAATGGTAATTTCTTTGTTGTTAATCATAATTAATAAATTAAAATATCTTAAAAATTAAAAGGGCAATCTCGTAAACTAGAACAAGCTATTGGACAAAGGGCGTAAGAGGAAATTAGGGCCGTTAATGTAAATTCACACAAAACCCCAACAAATTTCTTGCATCTTCCTTTCCACTCCCGGGAAATAAAGGGACCGAAACAAAAAGGACAAAGACAATAGAGACAGAGAAAGAGAGAGACCGAGTTCGGCGGTGGCGTTGCAGTTCGGCGGCGGAGCGTGAAGTTTACGTGCGCAACTTAGATTCGTACATTCTTCGAACAAACTCCTAATGCTCTCATTTCTATTCGATTAACATGTTCTTCTAGTTGATTAATAGGTAATTAGTATTATTGTTATTATTTTGTGCTCCGTCATACTCATGGTTCCGAGTTTACTTTGATCATACTCATTATTTTGTGAGAAATTTCTCGAAAACCCTAGCTGGCCATGACTGCCACACCCTCACAAGACAAACAATCTCCACGCGCCTCCGGAATCTCCTGCGATAGTGACGGTGTTAACAGTCCTCAAAAACGGAGAAACTCGCCGTCTGCTTGGGCACATGTAGTGAGAGGAGAACACGAAACTTCCCCTACCGTTAGTCTGTCTCCGTCGTCGTCTCCACCACCATCATTGTTGTCTCTAAAGCCCGAACCATCGTCTTTTTCCGATTTTTCTTCTCCTGGTAAGACGACGTCTTCCTCGTCGGCCGCGGCGGCGGGTAATTCTGAGAGCTCCGACGGAAATAACGACAATGCCGGCAAACCTAAGAAGCCGGCTTGGAATAGGCCGTCAAATGGTGTAAATACTGAGATAAGACCAGTCATGGGAGCTACTTCATGGCCTGCTTTATCGGAATCTACTAAACCTTCTCCGAAATCACCACAAATTTCACTAGCTGAGTCTTCTGCGAAGACTAGTTCTGATGTATCACCACCTGATTCTCAGGTTTTGTTGCCATTTACTTTTTTTGTATAGAAAAAGAAAAGAAAGTATTAGCTAGTTAGTGTAGGAAGTATTTATGTTTTTAGTCATAAACTGAATTCAGTCACACTGTTCGAATAGTTTTCTCACAATGAAGCATGTTTTGACAGGGGCCTGTAATCCTAAATTCACCGCAGAAGGTAGCTACTAATAATGTAAAATCTAATTCCGCCCAAAGCCATATGTTACCAGCTCGACAAAGGTCCATGAGGCGTGGTGGGAATGGTGGTGGAGGTAGCAATAGCTTGCAAAGTGGCTTCAACCACCCTCCACCTCCTACACCACCTCCACTTCCACCATACCCTTTATTTCCAATACCTCCTGGTGGTTATAATATGGTGGCAGCATTGCCTGATCAATCTCCAAGAGAACCTCCATACAGGGCCAACCACTGGGAACCTAGAAATGTTGCGGGCTATGTACCTCAGTCATCCGTGGTGAATGACCACAGGCACTCTTCTCGGAGAAACAGTACTGGACCTCGAGGGGAAGGTACCTACCACAACAGTTTTGGTGGCAGGCGTGATCATGATCGAGGACGATATGGTAATGCTAGGGATGGTCGTGTTCAGCCACAAAGAGGTCCTTCTAGGGGCTTTACCGGGCATCCACCAAATGCAGCCACATTTGCTGCTCCCCCTCATGTCCCAACTTTTGTAAATGCCCTGCCACCGAGTAAGCGTTTCTTCTGTTCCTTTTCTTTTGTCTTATGTAACTCCTTAAGCTCGTATTTGGAATTGATGGTTCTACTCTTCTATTATTTTCAGGTATTTACTATGTCCCTACATACCCTATGGATCCGCTTGCTGTTATGCCAGTATTCCATCAGTCCCCAGTGCCTGCAGTGATAATGCCTGGTTCAGATGTTAACTTGCAGGTTATGCTAGTTAATCAGATAGAATACTATTTCAGGTATTATTGGGTGCTTGTTTTCTTTATTCATTATTTCTTATATTATTGTGTCTTTCGTTGTACTTTATTCATCCCTTGTAATATAGTGAAAATCTTATTTTCTAACTACAGCATTAATTTTTTTTTCAGTGATGCTAATTTAGTTAGAGATGAATTTTTGAAGTCAAACATGGATGAACAGGGCTGGGTCCCGATTACTTTAATAGCGGACTTTAACAGGGTAAGTGAATTGATGAATGAGCTTAAGAATTGGGACCTATTCTGTTGAGAAAATTTAAGTTAATGGCGACTAATCATGTTTATTACAGAACAAAAATAACGTTTCAATAAGAAATCCCACTGATATGCAGGGTCTGGGTGACTAATCATATTTATTCTCACTCTTTATTCCTCCCAAAGTGAATTTCCCTGCTTCAATAAGCATCTAAGTTAGATTGAAAACTCAAATTTTTGTCAGAATATCTGTTTGACTGTATTATCCTACCTTAATTGGGAACTAGTTTTCTTGAAGAATTATCTGAAATTCTTCAATTTAAATTGATTTGGATAACAGAATAGATCATAATCACGGATTTATGACATCAGACTACAAACGATTAGAAGCATTCTAGCGCAGTATTGTCTCTGGATGTATGCTTCACTTGACCTTGAATTCTGAGTTTCAGATGACAATTACGCTTCTAAACTTTCAGTTATTTTGTCTTTTTTGATGTTCCTCAACATGCTATACATATATAAGGTTACTGTATCATACCTCTAATTAGACAACAAATTTCTCAGCCTTGACCAATTTCTTCTGCTGAACTTCTTTTTTCTTTCCTTTCAGTTGTTCATATTGTATTTTATATTATTTATGCTGTTGTCAGTTTCGTTTTCTTGATTGTAAAGCAGCTGCAGCTCGTTTCTTTTTCACCTCAAATGTTTCTTTACTTCTTTATCTATGAACAATCCCACTGTATCATCTCTTACCCCTAGAACAAAAAGTTAGGATAGTACATGAAAAAGGATTTTTCTTCAATTTGCAGTTAAGATATCTTCCTTCATCATCAATAGGAATAATAGGTACGGTTCTTGAAGGGAAGTTTTCATGATTCTTTCAATTATTCTTCCATGAGAGATTTAGTGACATGGTTTGTAAGTATTTGTTGGACAGTTTCTGACCTAATCAAGCTTTTTGTCTGAATATGAGGAATTATTTCTTGCTGACCTGCATTATGCATTATTGTTTCTTCACAGTTCTCATTTTCTTATGCAGAAGCTACTGCTTTGATAGGACTTACAATCTAGAGCAAGATTATCTTCGGCCTTGTTCTAATTTTCCCTTTATCCAAAAATCTGATTAATGAAAATGTTATCTGGTTGAGAGATATGGCTAGGGACCATCCTTGAGATGCAGATGCCTATCAGGTTTTCTGGTTTTAAAGTTTACTATGCTAGTATAGCCGCAAAAACCAGAAGGAAAACCAGGTTAGGAGATGGCCATGCTATTTTAAATCTTTCTCTTTGTAAATGCGGTTCGCTGTAGGAGAGAAGACTACAGTTTGCATAAGCTAACAAGCCATTACCCAACTTTGTGCCATAAATATGAGATTTTGATTGTGGAAGAATATAATTCACATGTATATGTATATATGTATGTATATGTATATGTATGGATATACCTTTTCCGTTTTCTTTATAAGATTTTTTTACTTAAAGGCAAATTATTTCTGTTCCCCGGTTGTATGTTATGTCGAATGCATTTTGCATGCAGATTTGAAAATTGCATTTTAACCATTTCATACTAAGTTTGTCCAATTGCTTGAAACCTTTGTAGTTTTTGAACCCTTTTCTCATATGCAAGTAGGTCACGTCCGGTTTATTTGAGTTTGAGTTTCAGTCTTCACCATGCGATGGTTTAGTGTCAGTTTATCCCAATCTGTATGTTGAGTAGGACCACTTAATTGATTAGGTTCTTTATGTCTATGGGAAGTAATAAAGCTACGATAATTGCAGCACTCAGCTAACTATGTGGACATTTATGGGCTGCCCTTCACCTCTTGGGTAGGATTGAGAAAATTTGCTCTTAAAAATGCCAATTATATTTATACCTTTAGATTGAAGTATCTGGCTGTAACCAATCAAATCAAATTTTTGGTGGATGAACTAACGATCTTAAAGGTACGACATTTGAGTCCTAGAAAAGTGAGTTTGGGTATGGTTCCATCTAATACGTATGTGGGTTTCATGTACTTATTTTCTCCATTTTAAGCAGTAATAAACAAGTTAGCATGTGGTATGTTCTGTTTAGTTGTTTCTTATGCTTGCCCTATGGAAATTAATAGTCGGCGGAGAATATATAAATCTGTAACTTGCTTGCAAGTCCAATATGTTCTTCGCCCTTGTTTTGTAGGTTAAGAGTATGACAGTTGATCTTCAGTTAATATTGGAATCATTACGGACATCCACTGTTTTGGAAGTACAGGTACCCTCGATTCCATTCGGTTAAATTTAAGACCATAGTATTGAAAGGTATTGAATGACCCTTTGTATAATACTGAATCATAAAAGATTTGATTCAGGAGGATAAAGTGAGAAGGCGTAATGATTGGATGAAATGGATACCTAACAAATCTACCAGCGATTCAAGTTATGATATGCTGTCAACTTCCTTGCAAAAGATCGCAGTTGATGATGTTCAGAACTCTAATCAAGATGGTACGGCGACCTACTCATCCCCACAGTCAGAGGATCAATCACGGAGGTGACGTTGTGGTTAGTAATATATCGAAGGAGGGTATTAATATGAGAGACTTGTCACTGTTAAATTCAAGAGCACCATCTTTCTGTCTGGAGCATCTGTTATCAGAAATGAATGAAAGGCTTCTATGGAAGGAGCATTATTAATTATTTGTCAAATTGCTATAGCTGTTTTTGACAGGAGCTGATGAGGTGCATAAGAGAAAACAAAATAAGAAACATAACCTTTTATCAGCAAAGAGAAAAACAAAAGACAAAATGAATAGGCTATTGTCTCGCCTTGATTTGTAAGGTTTATATATGTTTTTGTATAGAGATTGATCCTCGGTTTGAATGATTTATTTTTCTTGTTCGTTTCCTCCCTCGTATTTTTATTGTCCATCCTTCATGCTACGGAGCGTTCATCTCCTTAAAGAACGCCTTTATTTGTGAGCTTTTGAAATGATTAATGGCTTCCTCTATCTCCTTACGATGCGTCTTCCTAGAAATATGGTTTACAGGACCTAGTCACATATCAGTTCTCCCGTGAGAATTGGACCTTGCATGATATCATATGCATAGAAAAGTTGGGTCTGAGTTCTGTTGATTAGGTGTGCCTTGTGAGCTAGACCCTACATGGAAAGTCAAGAGTCGTCGGAATCTAATCTTGGTTGGTCTTTCGTGAATTGGTGTCTTAGTTGTAAGTTAATGAACTTTCTGTTCTGAGTGGCCGATATCAGTAAATATGATTCCAGTAAGAATTCGTATCCATGGTGATGAAATGTGACCGCAAAGTGATTCTGGTTTTTGGAGTTTATAATTGTGGGAAATCTAAGAAAAACATAGAGAGCTTCTGCCAGCTGCTTGTATCACACGTCATCTGACAAGACACCTTCTGACTCTTCCGCTTCTTATTATGGCCATTACAGTGAATAGAGGATGGATATATTCGCAAGATCTTCGCTCAGATTAGCGGAGAATCTAGCGTACCTTAAGATAAGATGAAAAACGTCAGACTCTATGGTACGATTGAACATTTAATTGCCTAGCTGTTAAGTGATAACCCCTTTTTCTTTTACTTCTTCTCACTATTCAAAATCAAAATATATTTAATCTCACAAGAAAACAGCATACAATAGAATTTCATATATTTTGAGTTCAGTGAATTTGCTTGAAGGTACGGTTTGAACTTTGAATAGGAATTTATCTTTATAAATTGATTTTGTTCTGAAGTTGACCATAACGAGATTCATGAAGCAGACGTTTCTTTTGAGATACGATTCTTCTTCACGTTCGATTCTGGTGCTTGGCGTGGTCCTCAGTTCTATTGTGTAGACCCTGCAGTGGTAATCTCTATTCCACAAGGATAATTATGGGATCACGCTTTGTATTTTCTTAAAGCTGAAACGATCAGTGTGCAAGTAGATGTGAAGTTTCTCTAACTTTGTGAAGTTTTTAACTTTTTTCCTGTTTCCTATAATGCGGACAGGTAGTTAATCAATTGCTACGCAGTTTAAGCGTTACAGAGACAATACCCATACAAATAGTTAGTCAATAGTTGCACAAGAATGTTGAGTTAGATAGTTTCCCAGGTTAGTAACATAGTGTGGTTACTTTTTCTTATTACCTTTTTTCAAGCTTTTTTTAAAAGAGCAGATGCAGAAGGTTTCGTTTAAAACTAAAGTTAATTCTCGGTTGGTTCCAAGGAATTGACTACATAGTACATATTATTGCAGCCACAATGAATCACTAGATATCCCTAATTTCCGTCTTCCTACTTGGATTTCACATCCTTGAGGCCTGGAAACATGCTACCATCTTCTTCGGGGACCGAACATAGCAACAACAGAATCTGTTGTTCACCTTCATATTCAACATCTGCATGTGTGAATCTTCCACCGTTCTCTCAATCTTCAGGAATAACGTCATCAAGCAGAAAATCCATGGAAGAAGTTTGGGAAGATATAAACTTGGCTTCTCTACAAGATCACACCAATAACTACTGCTCCACAAGAACGCACACCAACAGCTCTTCTCCTGGTATCATTCTTCAGGATTTCTTGGCAAAGCCTTTGGAACAGCCATCGACGGTTGCTTCTGTTAAGCTCTCGTCGAACCAGGGTTCAGATTTCTTTGGTTGTTCGGAGCCTCCATATCCAGCCACTGTTTTGAGCTTGAAATCTGGGGCTGATCTTGAGTTTCTTAAAAGTACTGGGAGGACTATAGCGAACCCTATAGTCCCTGAAGGTGTTTGTACGGCCTCTTTTGATTCTTCTTTGGATTGTTCTTTAGATGGTTTGGGTGCTTTGTCCTGTTCCTGTTGCAAGAAACGGGCTTTCGAAAATGTTGATAATTCTGGTGATCGGAGACATAAACGGATGATCAAGAACAGAGAATCGGCTGCTCGGTCCAGAGCTAGAAAGCAGGAATATTTCTGTCTCTCTTTCTCATCGACACCATTCAGTAAAGATTCATGCAACAAATCGTGTTAAAGTTTTGATCATGACATGCCGCTAAAATGTTGGTCTCATTTTTCTTTTTGAAAACGTTTGCAGGCTTACACTAGTGAATTAGAACTTGAAGTTGCTCATTTACTGGAAGAGAATGCGAAGCTTAGAAGACAGCAAGAAAAGGTTACTAATACTAGTGGGGGGAATAGTGCTTTATGATTTGTTTTGCTTATCTGATCTTTATCTTTTCCTTAAACAAGACATTTTATTGCTTAGAAATGATTGTTATGCTTGTGAATTGCCGCTATTGCAGTTTTTGGCAGCTACTGCTCAGCTTCCTAAAAAACATACTCTCTATCGAACATCAACAGCTCCATTTTGAGAAGTAAGGATTAGTTTTTCTATTAAAAATTTCCTTCCCTCTTTCGTCACTGCAAACTTCCAAAATTCCCATGAATAGATTGAATTTATGGCATGGCTTGATATTTTTCCAGATACATCTCCATCAACCTTTTTTTCAAGAGACCAGAGAAGAAAGGACAAAGTGTTGTTGGATCCCAAGGTTGGGATATTATTTTCCTTTTCTTTCTATATCTTATCCTATCAACGTCTTGTCTTCGTGTCCATTCTTGTCTTCTCGGCCATGGAACCTTTTCTTTATCTCCTTTCCCTCGACTGAAACAGCATTTTTACTGGCTTTGTTTGCCTATTTTAAGTATACGGTAAAGATTGGATTTTGTTTTAAGCTTTATTATATCCATGTCCCAAGCAACTGCTAACCTTACTTATCCTTTTCACCTTTTCTCATGATTAGCATCATTGTGTTCCATGATAAGCAAGTGGATATTATATTCTCCGCTTAATATTCTTTAGACTGTTTAGTCTTAATATGATTCAACGCAATATTATATTTGTCAAAAGTTTACTTATTTCAGAGCTGACAACATCCTTGTGTTTATTACTTGGTACCCTTCGGTCCAGTCCATATTTACATTAATGGAAAGAGAGGTGGCTGGTTCAAATGTAGAATAGTACTACCATTCTTTCTTTGTGGACCATTATTCTGGGAATCTGTGCCTTCTTTACTCTGTCTTAAACAAGATGTACACGTTCTAAGTATCTGTTTGACAACTTTGTAAACAAAACTTGTATAATTTAGGTGTCGTTTTGTTTCTATTCAAACGATGTGTTTGGTGTTCTCTAAAAGAGGAAAATTAGAGACTACTGATTAGTTAGAACAATGAGGGCTTTACTCCCAATTTGGGATTTAGTCTGTTTGGGCGCCTATGCTGATTTAAGAATACTGAAGAAATTAGATTGCTGAAAGGAAAAGAAGTTGTTATCACTTATTATTTGTGTTAGTGGATACAGACAAACTTTTATGGTAAGAGATTGACATTGTCTTTTTAAGGTTAGTTGACGTATTATCTTCGATCATGTCAATAATTATAATTCTAGCACTTAGATTGACATATGTAGTAGTGACCATTTAGGTCCAAATTAGGATGGATGGTTTGTTTGGAATCGGTGGAGACTGGAGCGGTGGTTTAGTTTCAATGTTCACGTGATCAGTGGGCCACTAATTGTACCCTGAAATTCAACATCAGGAAAGCATCTGATTTCTTGCACTCGAAACTGCAACAGCTAATAATTGAACCTTTTTCTTTTCGTCTTTTGTTTGGGCCCTCCTTTATCTCCCTGAAAATGGCATTCACTTGGTGAGCCATTTTGGGAATTTAGTGCAAGTTGAGTGCAAGCATTTGGTAATGTTTCGTATCAATTTTTTTTTTTTGGGTTATGATATTCTTATAATGTTTTATTAAATCTTATTTATACATTTACGTAGATTTTATATAAATACATATATAAGATTTAATAGAATAAAGTTAAAACAGGATAATCAGAACAGAAGATTGAGCGAATCCAAATAGTTGCTTTACTATTTAATATTATGTTTATTGAAACATTTATTTTATAATATATCTAAAAAGATAGTAATTCCAGTTTTTTCAATTAAAAAACTATTTTTAACTAAGAAATTATTGATAATATCGGTAATATCTTAATTTTTATTAGTAATATCTGGTTTTTTAATGAAAAAGTCTATACTTACTATCTTTTTTAGACGTTATAAAATAAATATTTCAATAAACACAATAACTTACTAACGGGTAGGAAAGCAAACCTTACAGAAACTTCAGCGTTTGTTGGAGCTGATCAACCATTACCAGATACTAAATTTCGTATATATATTTATGCATGTATATGTTTGAGTTGAGATAAACATTGTCAAGAATTGGTAATAGACATTATGTTTGAATTTAGTGGTCATCAACTTGCAAGTTGCTAGGTATGTTTATAGGTCGGGCCGGGGCCTAGCTCAGCCTGGTCTAGGTCATGGCAGGCCACGGGCTAGCCTGTAGTTCACGCGGGCTGGGATAGGCTGGCTGATAGTTCGACCTGTTCATAATTTTTTTTTAAAAATGCCATCATTTTAAATAAAACGTTGTCATTTTAAAACAATGTTGTATCGAGAGGCTACAGGTTAGGTCATAATTGCCATCTTTACAAATTGCATCAGATTAGAGACCGTTGAACAAAAAGCATCGGTCGACAGGTTTAGGTCAGGGCAAGTTGGGCTTGAAGAAGGCTATTGAAGCTTAAACAAGAGAAAGTGGATGGATTGGTTTCTCTTTTGGGCTTCTCAAAGTGTAAGTTTGTGCTGACACGGTAACATAGATCATTGAGAACTTAACCGGGGTGTCTTTCAAAGTAAACGATGGACGATACTCTCAACAAAAGCCCACAATGTTCAGCAGAGTCTTTGCTAGGCCCGACCCGATTGCTACAAGTGAAAAAGGAGCACGTTGACACGAAGTTTAGGGAGTTTTAGGTGTTTTATTGAGTCATTACATATAATATATTTTCCATAGAAACCTCACTATCTTTTAAGGGTTTCTTCCCTTTAATTGTTGAATAGACTATTTAATATCTAATATAAAATTAAATAATAAATTAAATTTATAGTCATTATATAGTTCAGTTCGATTTTCAAATAATTTTTAAATAAATTAATACTTTTTGTTTCACAAAGGAAAAAAAAATTCTTTCAGGTGATAAAAAGAAAATTTTAGGGTTTAATCCTCAACATTGGGAATGGAACTAATACCGGTCTTAGCTTGTGACTTGATAATGTAACCTCTGACTTTTAGCTTGTGATAGGCACATCAAATTTTTTTGTTTTAATCTTGTTTTATTAAATCTTATCTATATATTTATGTGAGGCTTACATAAATATGTGGATGATATTTAATAAAACATGATAAGAACACCGTAACCGAAACAAGATATATGATCTTGTGGTAGGACTTATGGCATGTTTGGTTCACTGAAATAGGAATTCTATTCCTAGTATATTTTTAAAATTTAAATAATCTTTTGTTTGGTTAGATAAAAATATCAGAATACTTAATCCTAAGATTAGGTATTCCTCAACTTTTAAGAATAGCTAAAGATTATCAAAAGGTGTCTTTAGCTATTTTAATAATAGAGTTATTTGTTGAAGATTTTTTTATCCTTAATAATAATAATAATAATGATAATAGAAAATTAATAATAATAATAATAATAATAATAGTAATAATATTAATATTAAGAAGAAGAAGAAGAAGAAGAATAATAAAAAAGTATAGCCCTTTTTGGAGACTACGATTCCTTGACCATTTAAACGAGGAAAAACAGTTGAAATGTGACTTAGCGTGTTGACTTTGTCAACGTTAGATGCTGTCGTATTCAATGACATGTAGGAATGATTGGATGTTACATTCAACAACGTGAATAAAGATCAAAGGTTGATTACATGAACAATTTGAGTTGAAGAAGAGTATGTTAACATTGATACAAGCAAGACTTCACCTTTGCATAAAAACTTTTGTTAATAAAAAATTTATAATAATTATTTTTGACAGTATACTAAATAACTTATAAATACCTTATTAATGAATAAATGACTTAAAATTAAGTTTAACTTAAAATTAATTTCGATAAAAATTAATAATTGACTCGAGCCTTTGACACTTGCTAAAATGAAAGAGTCTTTTCTTTACACTCATCAATTCATAGCTACTTATGGATTATGCAAGAAGTCATATGGCACAAAAGAGAACTCAAATTTTTTGTTTCAGTTAACTAATTTTTACTCTATTTTACTAAATTTCATCCACACATTTATGTGGAGGTCCACATAAATATGTGGATCTGAAATAGGTTGGAACATTCCAATTTGAACAGGGTGCTCCAATCCAAAGGGAGTGCTTTCTCTCATTCTTAAAGGTGTTATCCTTAAACCCCAGGGCACAGATGAGTTGATATCTACACACATAAATGTGTGGATTAGATAACTAGAATAAGTTGGAGCATTTTAATTCCTCCACATAAATATGTGGATCTGAAATAGGTTGGAACATTCCAATTTGAACAGGGTGCTCCAATCTAAAGGGAGTGCTTTCTCTCATTCTTAAAGGTGTTATCCTTAAACTCCATGGCGCAGGTGAATTAGTAAGGGGCTCTCCTGGCTTAAGTGAGGTCGCGTGTTCAAACCTCTCTTATGTATGCAGCCGTTTAAAAATTTGGGGCCAAAATTTTGCTCCCGCAATAAAAC
>JANZXP010000002.1:459355-489591 GCA_027576715.1 Erythroxylum flavicans
CTAATTATATTTTAGAATTTTAAATTTTATTTAATCTTTAGTCGATTTTATGACGATATAATATCGATTGAACATTTTAAACCTAAAATTTCTTGTCTTATCGGTTTAACTTCCAATTTAATTTTTAAACTATTGAAAATAATTGAAAACGACATATCATATCTCGCTAAATTCATTCACAAATTTTTATATAATATATAAACATAATAAAATATATATAGATGATAGTAGAATAATAGAGTTCTAAAATACATAAGTTAATAATTAAAAAAGTTGATTTTTTTAATTTTTGTTAAGATCAAGTAATTATTTTATATTACTTTCCTTTTTTTTTTCAAAATCAAGTTGTATAAAAGTAATAATAAAAACGTGAATTTTAACTACCCAACAAATCAAACCACAAAACATAATTAAAATGAGCAATTGAAGAACCGAGGCTCAATTAATAATTTTGCTTATAGATTTCAAGCGATGTTAGTGAATAAATAGGTCCTAAAAGTCAGAATCAGTTTGTTTAGTTTTATTTTTCTAATTTTTTTATAATAGACTGAGTTATATTCAGACTTTAGGGTATTTATGAGATATCTTAAGTTGGGTTTTATGTATCTCAACTATGACCCGACTTAAAAATTTATTTTTAATACAAATTTTGAATTAATAATTAAATTTAATTTACTAATTTCAGAAATAATAAATTTGGATATTTAAAAGGATTAAAAAATTTAACCTGTTTAGCCACTTCTTCTATAAAAATTTTGAACGGCCCAATTTTTTGTTTCAATTTATTTTAATAACTCTTTTTTAAAATCGTTCAGTTTTAGTATATTAATAAGTTAATATAAATAAAATAAATCAATTAATTTTTATTTGATAATCTCTTTTTTCAATTAATTTTTTAATTTTATTTAAAATTTAGCCAATTTTATGACAATTTGATACCGGTTGAATCTTTTAAACCTTAATTTTTTTTCTTACTGTTTATCTTATGGTTCGGGTTTTTTGAAAAATTGCATTTTATACTTAATTATGGTAAATATGTTTCTAATCTAGTGTTTGACTATTACACACTGAATTTTGAGGTTCACTCATAATTATTTTTATTTAATAAGTCATAAAACAAAACTAAACCATAAGGCTAATTTGAAACCGAACATTCTTGTTTATAAGTAGGCGGTGCAGTGATATAATGAATAAATTAATGTAAATTTACATATAATTATTATATGTATATAACATTTAAATAATTTATGATATATACGTTATATTATTAGTTATACTCAAACTTTGAGTCCATTTATTAATCTTATTTAAATTTATTTATCAAATATGAAATTTATGATAAAACATATATTTAATTTAGGGGATGTTAGTTTTCAATTTTATTTTTGTTTTTAAATTCAGTAAAAAAATTTGTTCGTTTGAATTTTTGGTTTCTGTTTTTGGTTTTAGTTTCTTCCTGTTTTAAAAAATTATGAAAACTATAAAAATTAGTTTTTGTTTCCTATTTCTATTTTTTCATAATCTGATTTACTATCATTTAATATATTATTTACTTATTTAAATTTAATAAAATATGAATAATTTAATTCAACATTATATATTTGATAATTAAAATAAATTATCAATAAAAATTATGAATAATTTAATTTAATTTTTATAATTAAATTAATAAGTAATTAAAATTTAATAACTATCAATAAATATAATTAAATTTAAAATATCTAAATATTCAAATAAAATTTGATTTAATAATTTAAATATAGTTCAAATAAATATTAATTTATAAATAAAATATTAATTTATAAAATATTAATTTTATTAAAATAACATAATTTTATTAATAATTTGTTAATAAATATTATATAAAAGATTAAATAAATTTATTTAATTAAAAATTTTATCTTTAAGTTTTATCTAAAATATAATTATTATCAGTAATAAAAATATAACTATATTAACATTAACTACTAAACAAATTTTTATTTTTATGCTAAAGAAGAACATAAACAAAAAATTGAAAGCAGATGCTAAAAATTATAACCAAAAAAAAAACGTAAAACCAACCAACCCATCACTTAACCTCTGTTTGGTATCCCGCGCGGCACTATCGAGCTATCTCATCAGCTTATTACAACCCGAACCCGACTTGTTCAATGATCACGTAGGACCCCCCACTTAATGCCAAAGTGTACGATCAGGGGAGCGATTGATGCCACGTGTACCGCCTACTTATCCGAATCGCTTGTAGCATGAGATATGTTTTCGTTTTCTCAACTTCCAATAATTGCATTTTGTCTCTACATTACCAAATCCATCGCCGTTTTGAACTTGACTTACTTCAATTTAGTCAATTAATTCCTTAGTAATTAAATAATATAATACTATTTTAACTTAAATTAATTCATTTATACCAAATAAAACCAATTTTATGAAATTAAATTTTAATGAACAAAAAAATTGAATACTTTTAAATCAAAAATAGATTAAATTCGAGATTAAATATAACTTTAATTGAAAAATAGATTTAATAATAAAAATTTGAACATTATTTTGTTAAAAGTATAAGTTGAAATTATTAAACGCATAATTTAATATATAATTAAGAGTAACAAATAAATTAATGCACTTATTTAGAAGTTAGATCAATGCATTTATTTGAAATTTGGATTAATTAACATGTAGCGAGATTTATACCAGGTGTTGTTGTTATTGCTGTTATTTGTTTAATAATTAATATAAGCTACACCGTAGGTTTCTTTTAATAAGCATAAGAGTTAATTTACTTATTTAGAAATGTGAAATTTGCAAAATCTTCTAATCTCTGAAAGTGTAATAAAAACAATCAAAAACAAGATGTCATATAAAAAAGGTACATTAACCTCCCAAACTCTCACCGAGAGGGCTTGTTTTTAGTTCGTTACTCTCCCAAGCTCTCATCGGGAGGGCTTATCTTTGGAAGCTCTCTCCTCGAACTCGCTCGAGGAGAACTTCTTTGGTTCGTTTCCCCTTTAACTCTCTCGGTGAGAACCGAACGTGTCAGAAAGATAACGCAAGTTCCTACGCACTTTAACTCAAATTTAACATTCAATTTTTGTTAATTCAAAAATTAACATCTAATAATATTTTATTTAACTAATTATAAAAATAAAAAATAATATAGACTATTTTATTTATCCGATGATAGACTGATCAATCAAAATTAAAACCATGTTATTTTAATAAAAATTAAATTAAAAGAATATCATTTAAGAAGTTAGACTATTCAAATGAAATTGACAAGTGTTTCTAAATCTAGACTTTTTTTGTCACAAAATTCACTCAAATTAACCCGTTAATTTTGGTTGAATCAAAGGACCAACCTTCTGCTCCTGTCCTTTTTTTTGGATGGAAAAGGAGGGCAAAGCCCTAAAAAAACAAAGAGTTACATCATGCACCTACGAGGAAATGAAACACCACTTATATCTTGGACAACAATGGAATAACATCTTGGAGGAGGAGTGGTAAAATTGTGTAGTCCCGGTTCTAAAAGGAAGCCATGATTAGCTAGCCAGTCCACGCAATGGTTGCCTTTGCGGTAAGTATGTTGTAACGAAACCTGCCAACGATTCCGTAAAATAAATTTTATGGCACTAATGAGTGGAGACACATGGTCACTGGAATGTGCGTCATGCAAAGTAGTAACCACTGACATAGAATCCGATTCAACAATTAGTTGACGAAATCCCAAATCCCAAGCTAATCGAAGACCATCCAAGATTGCCCAAAGCTCAGCTTGCATGACTGAGCAGATACCAATATTGCGAGAATATCCATAAAGCCAACTGCTGGAGCTATCTCTAAAAAGACCACCTGCTGTCGCTCGATTTAGGCTCCCTCGGCATGCTCCTTCTGTGTTTAATTTCACCTAATTTGATAGAGGCGGATGCCAACCAATCAATCGCTCGACACATTGTTGACTAAAAGAAGCACGTTCAATTGTTAAGGCCTTCTATACTTGTTTCACTTGTCTATCAATTACCCAAAAGGGATCTTCAGTAGTGCGACCTTCAAGGTCAAAAATATCTAGATTCCTCCATTTCCAAATTTGCCAACAAATAATACCAAACCATAGGGGCCAATTGCCATCATTCACCGTATAATTACTAAAACAGAGATTGGGACGAAGCCAACTATGAAGGTCTAACTGATAGAAATCAGTAATGTAATTCGTGACAGCCCATTTATTCCAAACCCCTCTCGCATGAACACAATCCCTGAAAACATAAAGCTCAGATTCAACAGAACTTGAAACCACTCTTGCTCAAGAAGAACTCCTTTGGTTCCAGAAATATGGGTCAAAATGGGTTAATTTTGGCGATCGTATCACAACCTATTTTCATGCTTCTACAATGGTCAAGCGTAAACGTCAATTAATGAAGGGGTTGAAACTTGAAGATGGCACCTGGTGTGCAAATCACAAAGAGTTAAAACAATTGGCTTTGAACTATTTTAAACATTTATTCTCCGATGATGCTCTTGGCTCCATTAATTTTCCTCTAAAAGGGCTCCTTCCCAAGCATATCAAGTGCTGCATACTCGTCCATCTCTCTTCCGATTACTGATTTAGAGGTTAGAAAGGCCATCTTTGAAATGCATCCTCATAAAGCTCCTGGTGTAGATGGTTTACATGCTTTCTTTTATCAAAGTTAATGGGAAGTAGTGGGACCATCTCTGTGCAATTTTATTTGAGATGTTTTCCAACATGACTATTGGAACTCTGAACTTAATTGCACTCTTCTGTCTTTGATTCCTAAGATCGAGCAACCAGAGAATATTACGCAATTTCGGCCGATTGGACTTTGTAATGTTTCCTACAAACTTATTACTAAAATCATAGTCAATCGACTAAAACCTCTTCTCCCCCGTCTGGTAGCTCTAACTCATAACAGTTTCTTTCCTGGTCGACATATCTCTCGTAATATCATTATTGCTCAAGAAGTTATTCATTCCATGCATCGTAAGCGAAGTATTTCCAGTTGGATGGCAATCAAAATTGATATTGAAAAAGCATATGATCGTTTGAAATGGGACTTTATCCTAGATGCACTGCTGGAGTTAAATCTACCTCATACCTTGATTTCTCTAATTATGAAGTGCCTGACTAGTGCTTCCATGCGTGTTTTATGGAATGGTGAACCCTCAGAGGTTTTCTATCCTTCCTGAGGCATTAGACAGAGTGACCCATTATCTCCTTATATTTTTGTTCTTTGTCTTGAGCGTCTTGGTCATTTAATCAATCACGCTGTTTCTAATGGTTCGTGGATACCTATCAAGCTTAATCGTGGTGGCCTTCCTCTCTCTCATATGTTCTTCGTCGATGATATGTTATTATTTGCAAAAGCAAGCTTATCTTAGGTTAAGGTAATCAAACAATGCCTTGATCTTTTTTGTACAAGCTTGGGGCAGAAAGTTAGCAAGACTAAGATCAGAGTTTTTTGTTCTCCTAATATTTCTTCTACGCTAACGAGGAATATTTGTCGAGCCTTTGAATTTCAACATACTTCTAATCCGCTCCTGTCCTTTAGTCATGCTTTGCGACTTGTTAACATGTTAGGCACGTCCCGACCCCGAGACTTCAGTGTTAAGACTACTGATTGAGCGCTCCAGCTTGACTTTTTTGCCAATTCAAACCAATCACAACGACCGTTATATAAACCGACGACTAAGAGGATGGACTACAAAAAGGACTTAAATTAGCCCCAAATCTTCAGTGCACATAACTCTGTGTCAATTCTGTCTTGGACCATTCTATCTACATATTTTTCTGGTCCTTAATTCAACTTCAAAAGATGTTTTATTCTAAAATTAATTAGTATATAAGGAATAACTCATTAGGCTTATATGCATAGTAAAAGTTATCTTTTTTTTCATGCGGAACAAACTCATATTTATAGTTCAACACGCTTCCTTCATGTGTGGGTTAATTTAAGACCCAATACATGACACAATATCTCTTGTCGAGGTAGTAACGACTAATTCAAGAGCAATTTTACAATTTATTATAATTATTACCCTTAATCACAAGGTACTTAATTTAAAATATTAGTTTACATAAAACATTATAAATTCTTATATTTCTAACAA
Source organism: Erythroxylum flavicans (assembly GCA_027576715.1). Lineage (NCBI taxonomy): Eukaryota > Viridiplantae > Streptophyta > Magnoliopsida > Malpighiales > Erythroxylaceae > Erythroxylum > Erythroxylum flavicans. Next base: position 465,479 of record JANZXP010000002.1, read on the forward strand.
GTAAAGTCTTGAAACTATTAATTTTTTGTTTCACGAACAAAGAATATCAATTTTATCTAAAATTAAATCTAGTTTAGTTTAATTAAAATTAAACAATTTTTAAAATTAGAAAATCACATTTTATCAATAAATTAATAAAGTAAGATTAAATTTAGATTGAGTTAAATACTTTTTCATAATCAAATTAAAGACTTAGAATCACTAACCTAATATGATCTAATGTAAATATTAAGATTAGGATGAACAAAGCCTGTTTAATTTAATTTAATTCGAAGTCAATCAGATTGGCGTGAATTAATTAAAGTTTTATTAAAGTGATATTATTTTTATTTTTAAAAAGTAAAAAATATATGCCTCATTTTATTTTGGAATCAAGCCTGTCTACGACGAGCATTCACAAAATTTTCAAATTCATCGACATTGCATGGTTTTAGATATTTCATCACAGGCCTTCATTGCTCTTGAAATCCATCATTCACAAGGAAGGGAAACGCGACACGTCTAAAAGCAAAAGAATCAGTTTCCGGAGACAACAGAATCATAAGACTCTCGTAAAGAATGAGAAAAGCTAGTTTGTGTAAGGGATGGTCCCAACCAGCCAACAAGCTACTACAGTAACCAGAACCACTGCTTTCTTGACCTAGACCACTGTTTCTTGAAAGCTGAAGCAATCTATATTCTCTACTTACAGTTTTAGCGACCTACCATGACACAGCACAAAAGTCCACAAGTCAAAAACGGACATGGCTTTTCCCAATAAACTGTAGACTGTTCAGTAGACCTAGTTGATGACGAGAAGCAATAGGGAGTACTATGAATCCACGTGTACAACACGCGTACAAAATGTCAAGTACCGAGACAGGTGCGTGGTGTGAAACCTTTTTTGTCTGGATACGGATTCCTATCAAAAGGAGTCAATGGGGCATAATTATCCAAATTTATAATTAAAAAAAGATTAGCTGTCCCAAGCTTCTTTATGCTCATTATTTTATACTAATTTTATTTTACGCGATTGATTCAAATATTTTTTTAAATCTCATATAAATCTTACATATTTATATAAATAAGATCGTGTAAAATATAGTTCATATAAGATAATAGGTATAGAGAATCTGATTTTCTCGTAAAGAGCTCGTAGATTTTGAAGAATACTTTTAGAAGTTGTGTTTAAGGGAGGTAAATTATCTTTACATTATTTTATTAAGGGCGTATTTTTAGTTAATCAGCTAAAATAATAGTCAGTTGAATAAATTTAATTTATTGACTTTATTGACTAACTATTTTAGTATTTGGTAATTAACTGATTGAATTCAATTAGCTGATTTTTTAAAAACTCAAGAGGAGTAACTTTTTGGTTCAATTAATTGAATAAATGATAAAAGATACCCTTCAATTTCAAATACCAGTTATTATAGGACAGCTTATATTATGCTTTCTCGTGATGTCTGTCTCCTACCACCTCTCAACATGCCCTCCACCCCATTAGTCCGTGAGTTTTTGGATCACTAATTTGACAACTTTTTGTAGTCATTATTAATTGGCCAAGTTATGTGATGGGTATACACCTATTTTATTATAAGTCACACTGATTTAGTACAAGTAATAAATCACACTAATTTATTATTATTATATGTTATATTTTTAATAGATTTATAAAATTAAATATCTAAATTTTAAATTTTTATGAAAATATTAAAAAAATATTAAAATATAATACTTATGTCATTATAATTTTTTAAAATTCATACCCTTATAAGTCATTTTACATATAAACAGTTAATACTAAAAAACTAATTTTATCAAACATCTCTAACAAATAGCTAATGCAATCTGCTAGTCAAATCAGCTGATAGAATCAGCTATCATCTAAATACAATCAGTTGATTACCAAATAGGGCCTAAATCTTATCTATTTTATATAAATATATAACAAAATTAAATAAAACAACATTAAAATATCTTAAGCCTCAATATTGCCATTCTCTTGAAAATTAATAATTTCAAGTAATTGTTAATTTTCAAGAAATTGGCAGTATTAAAATTTTTATATTTTTATTAAATATATATGTTTGTTTATAAAAATTTAACAAAGGAACAAATTTTGTTAAAAATATTTAATTAATTATTAAAATGGAAAAAATTAATTGGAAACGGACCAATCGACTTTTCAATTGGAATTATTTACATAACGGACTTCGAAATCTAGGAAACGGTTGTTTTTGAATTTTGACACTGCACACGGTGGGGGCCATACACGCATCACCCACGTTATCGATAGACTCCACTAAGGTCGATAGTTACGTACTTTTCCGACTTGGACACACATACACATAATAACGGCTCATTATAATTCTTGTTCTTTCCTTGCCCTCCATTACGTGCCGAAACTGTTCGAAGTTCGAGGCTGGTTGGTTCTTATCACAGCCCTAATTAATGATCCGTGAAATTCTACAAGTGAGCCGTCAACTTACTAGCTTTCGCGGTCTGACGCAGCTACTGCTAGGTTCTGTGTTTGCTAATCTAAAAGTACTCGTAAGTGGTACCTTAATCGTGTTAAAAGATTCTTACCTTGCCGGTCTACGTAATTGCGGTTCTTATATTTTAAGGTTCCGTTAGCAGAGACGTAAAGGCAAACGGAAGAGCCAGAAAGCACCGTGATTTGCATACAACAACTATCAACATGTGTTTCTTTCGAAAAGGAACAAAATTATGTTAGATTCTTTTAATTTTCTCTTCTGGGTTCGTGCATTTCTCTCGTTTTGCTAGGACCAGAAAACCTCCATGCTTGCTTCTTTTACGGATTTACAGACAGGACACGAACCTAGAAAAGCTTCGCAGGATTTGCACGAGCAGAGGTGTCTGCAAGGTAGAAAGAGAACTGTCGGCCTCTGAGAATTGCAACTTTTGCAGGCAATCTCTGATCCCACGTGGGTGTGTGTGTCTTCTTGTGCTCTATCGCATGAACCACAACACGACTCTGCATCTTGAGATCGGCCTATTTCACTCATCAAGAGGAGCCTCTCTCTGACTTGTTGGGTTAGTTCTACGACCATCGAATCGTTTGTTCTGGCCAGTCTCTGCCATGAATCGCTCTCCATTTGTGCTTTTCTCAACCGGGCTTCAAGCTCTAACGTCTTCCTTCTTGCTTCGGCTAAGTTGTCCTCTTTTTGCCTCATTAGAGACCAGGCCTTTGATTCTGCACTCTTCAGTAGAGTCTCGAGTTGAAGCTTTCTTTGCTCTTGTAACGCCAAACGTAGTCTCTCATTCTGCACTCGAACGAAATAGAACCATGAGAAGATTTTAAGCTGATCATATTCCAATAAACAGATGGTGATTTTTTTTTTACCTGTAACTGAAGAAAGCAGTCGAGCTCTTCTCTTTGCATCCTGAAATGGGCGTCCAGGGACTGAGAAAGAGCCATGGCAATGGAAGAACTATCACAAGTTGATGTTGAAGAAGAACAGACCACGCCTGTATTATTGTCAACGCCAAAGGGTGGAGAGATTTCTTGCGAAAAGAAGAGATTTTGACCTTGGAAATTGGAACAGACATCGACTCCATTCCCTGGAACAGTAGGGTTATAAACAATCCAATCCTGTAGGCCAGGCACAAAGGTGGGGAGACCGAGACTTTCTGGATACAACTGTGCTTGAACAGCCATTATTATGATTTGTGCCGGAGACCAAAATGGAGCCAAAAAAAAAAAAGGAAGCAAACACCAAACCTTCCCTTTCTTTTTCACACAATCCTCTAGCTATTAATAATCAGAAACCATAAGAACAAGACATAAAAATGGAGGTTATGCCAGACTCTTAGCAGCTCTTTTACAAAGAGACCGAACAATTATGAACGTATAAAACTGGTGGCTAGTGCTATATATAGGAAAAGAAGTGACCTTTTAGGGGAACTAATTATAAGACAAATGAAAAACGGAAAGTTAGAGAACCGATGGGGATACAGACAGAGAAGGAGGCAGATCATTTAAGTGTAGTTAACAGCCCCCCCATTAAAACGCTTTGAATGCGAGCACTAAACGACGATGGACACATGCAAATTTGGTGACGCAACAACAACAGTGGACGCATCGGGTCAGAGGCAAAATAGAGAGAGAGATTAGGGGTGGAGAGGAATGGAGGTGTGGTGTGTTTTGGATGTTAATGGAGGAATTCACTCGCAAGGAGACACGAAAGAGTCGGACTTTACCGACTTAGTATTAGGAATTGCCAAGTTTGTCAGTTTCGGTTCATTGAAAAAAGGCCCAAGAGACTTTTATTAAATTAATTAATTTCAACTTTACCTTCTTAAGAAATTCTACTTTATTCTTTCCTAATTTATCTAATTTTTCGGTTAAATTTTTAACTATCTAATTAAATTTACTTTAATAATTTTTATTGTTAAAAACTTATCAATTTAACAATTAATTAAATCTTTCAATCATATTTTAAATTCTTTAAATTTATTTAATATTTAGTTGATTTTATAAAAGTATAATATTAGTTAAACATTTTAAATCTTAAAATTTCTTTTTTATTGGTTTAACTTCCGATTTCATTTTAAAAATATTGCAAATACGTTAGTTTGTCAAATTATTTAATTTAATAAATCATTATATAATATTTATTCAATATAAACTTAATCATAATTTTAATCTCAAAATTCTAATAAAAATGGGATGGTTGATTTTCTAATTTTTTTTGAACGGAATAACCGCAGTTGCTATTCTTTTAAATGCGTTAAGTAAATACCTGGATTGACGCAATAGTTTGTAAATCACGTCAATTAAGTATTCCACACTAGGTAAGTCCTATTCGGCAAGCTCGATCGAGAGAGTGTAAGTAGAATATTTAAACACATAACTTTTGGATCCTATACTCTCATTCTACCAATTCAATCACCCTAAGAGGCGATTTTTCTAGTACATTCAACCAGTTTAATTAAATTTGAATAAATAAGTTCAAAACTCATTATTAAATAGAATTTTAAGTTTGTTTGTACGCAAACCATATTTAAACCTATTTCAATATTACATATTAATTTCCAATTTAGTTGATTTTTTCATCTCTAATTATATTTTAAATGATGTATTCTTTTAAATCTAAAATATAACATTAATATTTCCTAAAAAAGACAATATTTTCACGAAGATTGTTCTAAAGAAAGAAGAGACAATGGGCAAAAGGCACGCCTATTTAAGTTATAAACCGAGCTAGGAAATTCCTGTCTTAGTACGGATTTCTGGTGTTACTATATTTATTAAGTCAAAATATGTAGGCTTTGTTTAGGAGAGCCGCGATAGCTGATGATCTATTAAAATTAAATTGTTAAAATGATAAATAATTATTCTTAATAAGTACTTATGTGTTTGAAATTGTTATTTTGGTAACTACTGAAAGGTAAAAATAGATGTTTAGCAAGTGTAATTGCAGTTACTGAAAAGAGATAAATTGACTAAAAATTTAGTTGATTTAATAAATTATTAATTGTTGTATAAATAATTAAAACATATACTATTAATCATATAAACTTAAAATTAAAATTAATAAAAAATTAAATTATAATAAGAAAAATATAAATAAATAAATTTAATAAATAAAATATTTCATACAAAATATATTATTAGTCAGAGATAATAGGAAGTGTCAGAAAGAATAAAGACACGTTAGGCTTGTTTTTTATTAGTTAAGGTTATAATAGAAAATAATAATTATTAGAAGGTTATTAATAAAAAGTATAATTTTTACTGTAAAAATATTATCCTACCGTAACTAAAAAGTATAATTTTGACATCCATGCTTAGAGCTTTTGATTTGTTTCAAAGAGAGCCCGCCACGAAGCCACCACATGCGCAAGCTGCTTACACTTGAAGGCATTTGCTTGTCTAGATTAATATTTATATCTTTTAAAGTTATACGATCAATTTAAATTTTTTAAAATTATTAATTTGTTAATTTAGTAATTGTTACAGTTATTATGAACACTATTAGTCAGGGTGTTTTGAAAACTAAACTGAACTAGCCGGTCGGATTGGTAAATCGATGACTCGAAGTATGAAACAATCTAATTTAGTTCTTATTTTTTGTGAATGAATGATTCGTTTATTTTACGGTCAGACTTGTAAAAACCGTTGAGCCGGTAAAATAAAGGACCGATCGGTTCATTTAAAATTAAGAGTTTTCATTTAAAAATTAAAAGATTCAAAACTCTGGGAATTAAGAAGACATAACGCCGCTCTCTCTTGATTGTTTTAGGTCTCATCTCAGCCACAGTCACTGTTCACTTCATTCTTTATCGGCTAAAATCTTTAGCAGGTCTCTTTTTAATTTTTATCTCTCTCTATCTCTTTTAATAAGTTTGTGTTTCATTTTTTCTGTGCTTCTCTTGAAAATTTGCAGGTTTTCTTAATAAATTAAAAAAAAACTTGTATGTTTTGAAGTTTGAAAGTTTAAGTTAAAAAAATAATTAAATAGTATGTTTAAAAATTATCTTATATATATAATATATAAAATAAAAATTATATATTTATTAATTATCGGTTCGATCACGGTTGAATTCCGATTGACCTATTGATCATTGAATTAGTTACTTCTCTTATTCAATTACCGATTTAATTTTTAAAATATTGATTAATCAATATAGAATAACACGAAAAGAAAAAACCAAAACAATTTTTAAATTTTCCTTTTATAAATTTCAATTTACGAACAAGACAAGACAATGCCTTTGGCTTGGGATGGTAACCCCTACGAATGCCTCCCATGTTTCATTTATTGTCAAGCTTACATTGGAACATGAGCACTCTCGAGTCTCACTCGACCTTGCAATTAAATTCCACCTTACGCGGCGTGACTGCTTTTGCGTCCAGATCCAGGATGAAAGCCAACGTGAAATTGTCAGCATAACCCCGAAGTCCTTCACCTAGTCCTTATTTTAGACTACTGTACTATTTTTTCGGTGATTGAGATTATATATGTTATGTTTCAGATAAGAATACAATAAAATATAATTTAAATTCTAACATTTTGAAAATGTTCATATTAAACAGAACATTCACCGTAAATTTGAAATACAACTAGTAAAATTTTACTAAATATTGTATAAATCCAATAAGTTAACAGTGCAATTCAATAAGAAGAGTTTTCATATCATTTTAGAAACTAACCTTAATCCGTAAAAGGTTAAGACTTATCTAACAATTTGGTTAGAGTTTAATAAAGTGTAACTCACTTTAAAAGAATGGGAGTTCTGATCCTGTGTCTTTTTTTTCTGTACCCCATCCATCTCAACCATTCAATAAGAAAAAATGAATGGTTGAGATGGATAGGGCAGAGGGAAAAAAGGCACAGAGGATCTGAACTTAATGAATAGTTGAGTTGTCAAAGTCCCTAAAATAATACCAATTCTTCAAACTTTTTATAGTAATCCTGGAACCGGGTCGAATCTTTAGAGAACTAAGCACTAGTTTTTTATTTTCAAGGAATAAAATTAAATGGGAGTTTTTGATCAAGAAACTGATTAGCTAAAAATAAAATGGAAATACATTAAATCTACTTAATTTAAAATTGAGAAAGTCAATATTATCGATTTAAGGGAAATATCTTATTTAATTGTAATATTGATCATTGGTTTTAAAAAAATATTTTCACGATTTAAGCATTTAGTCTTAAACATATTAGGATGGCCGTAATAAGTTTTAAATTTGCTTAAATTAATTGGTTCAAACCTAACATTTAAATCAAAACTTACGCTGAGGGTGATAACATTTCATATCAAATAAATGACAGCAATAAGTTCCGTAAAAAAAACTAAATATTAAATTAAATAATCGAGATAATTATAATTATTCGATTTAGTTTTCTTGTTTATCATAATTTAAATATAGAAATTCATAAATAACCTATCTGCTACTTGTACTATTCCTTCGTGACAATTACGAATCACTGAACTCAAAATAAAAAATACTTGAACTAAAACGTGAAAAAAAATTGGGGAAACAAAACCTCACAAGGTTATAATTAGATCATTGAATCCCCTTGAATCAGAACGATGAGTTTAGCCACACATGGCTTTTGCTTCGATAACAAAAATAGAAAAAAGACTTAAGAATTGCTAAAAACGTAAAAAGAGAGAACCCTTTTTTGTTGTGATAAATGCCTCTTTTATAGGGTTTTTTAATACAATCCTAATTTAAGGGTGTGCTTGTTTAGTGAGTATGAAAAAGAGGAATGAGTATGTAATTAAAGATTGAGTTTGGTAAGAGACTTTGAGTATATAGTCATTATTTTGATTACCCATTTTTTAGCAATACCCCATTTCTCTCCTAATCCAGATGAATGAGTATCATTTTTATGTAAGGGTGTAGTTGCTACAATTAATTAAAATATAACTAATTTAAAAGTAATTATTAATTAATTAAAATATTGTAGTTAATTAAATACAATATAATTAATTAACTACGATATAATTAATTAAAATTTAATTTTTTCAATAATTAAAATATAAACATTTCAATATAAATAATTACAATATTATTATTATTATTTAATTAATTAAAATATAATAATAATAATTAATTAAAATATAATTAATTAATTAGCCAACCACTGTCAATGCTAATGATAATCATTTATTTCTCTTAACCAATCATCATAATTATAATGACAATATTCATTATTATTCTTTACTATATTTATTTTCATTCCTATTATCATTCCCCATGCGAACCAACCGTCCCCTAACTCTAACTTGTAAAGATGTCTATTTAGAACAAATTCAAAATCAAACTCCTTCATGATAAGGATAAGGCAAAATCTTCAAGTTAAACTCTAACTCTTCAAGTGATCAACCTTATCCGCTGCAAGAATCTCTTCAATTTATAAAAAAATTGTCATTATCATCAATAGAATTCCAATCAATGTTACAAATACCGTACCAGATTTGGTACCGGATTGAGTTCTGATACGGTATTGTATGGGCACTAATTAATATCTGGTACTGTTTCGGGTAATTTTTAAAATTTATGAAATAGTCCCTGAATTTTTTTTAAATTACAAAATAGTCCATTATTATATTATACAGTTGTACTCTGTCTCCAAAAATCATAGTAATAAATAATAATCACAATTTTAATTTAATTTATAAAATTAATTTAATAATTATTAATAAATATAATTAAATGACAATATATAAATTTCAAATAAATTTTGATTTAATAATAAAAAATATATAAAATAAATATTAGTTTATAAATAATAAATAATAAATTATTTATTTTAAATTTTTTATTAATTCTTTATTAATAAATAGTATATAAAATATTAAAATAATTTATTTTTAAGCTTTATTTAATTTATAATTATTATTAGTAATAGAAATATTTATTATTATTTTAAAAACAAAAATTAAAAATTCACAATAATTGTAAAAGTTGAAATAAATAAAATAAATAATTAAAAAACTTTGAAAAAAATGGAGGAAAGAGAGGTAGGAGGGAGAGAGGGAGAATTTAAAAACTCTTGCAAATTTTGCAAAAAAGTCTCCCTGTTTTTTAAAATTTTCGGTATCGGCTAATATTTGGCCGGTATTTTGAATACCAGCCGGTATCATCAGAAACAAGTCGGTAGCAAACGGTATTTAATCCCAGTACCACTAACCCCTTGTTTCGTACCGATCTTGGTTCTGTACGTATCGGCATTCATAACCATGGTTCCAATTTAATGCAATCACTGCTTTTTATCTCCTAAAATAAAACAATCATTAATTTTCATATTTAAGCACAAAAATAAATTCAAAACAAAGTAGATAATATCAAATAATTAGCCAAAATAAGATCTTATAAATGAAGTTAATGTCCAGCTAAACCAAATTTGAACCGTAACAAGTCAACAAATTCCAATATACAAGGTTTCTTATTTTGCGAGAGTGCGAAAAAGGAATATCAATTATAGGCAATCTTTTTTTATCTTTCTATAAATAGGCTATTTCTATAACTCAGAATCTTTAGCTTTCTGGTCGTAAAGGATTAATCTAATTTAAAGTATAATAAGTTATTTATATATTTGTCTATACGATGAGTTACTTCTCCCGTTATGTACATGATTTTGTTTGATCACTCCATCATAGACCAATTGAGTTTTTAATGCAACGTAATGATCAATGATAAAATAAATTATAATAAAAACAAAAAATGTTTTATTAGAGTTTATAAATAATAGAGTCAAACATAAACGTGGAACATGAGCCATCGTTAACTATGGTTTTTAGTGAGTTAAAGAAAGGTTTAAACCTTTTTATCAGATTTAAATAATTTTAAAAATAATTTGAGAATTTATATTTTTATAATTTAAAAATAAAAATTTTTAAAATTTTAAATTTTGTACTTCATTGTCTAATGTTTTAAAAATTTAAATTTATTAACTATTTTTAAAAAATTATATAACTTAAATCAAAACACTATTTTTGTTAATTATTTGACCTGATTTTTAATAAATATGTATATTAATTAGATTTTATTTAAAATTATAATAATTAATTTTAAATTAATAAGTTAAAAGCTTTTAAATAATTGAATAATATGTTTAAAAAAGTTTCAAAATTTTGAATCTTTGACAATTTTGAAAAATTTTTATTTATTCAATAGGCGTTTATCTGGTGCAACACGAACTAGGGCAGCCACCAAGTCATACAGACGTGCCCAATAGCTATTGCAGATTTGTCTTCTGATCGGATTCCCGCTATTCGCCAGCTGTATCCAGAATGGGGCCCACCAAATTCATCCTTACCAATTAAACCCCCGTCATTTGAACAAAATCACAAGTAACGAAATTAATATTGAAATCTGAATAAGGGCACTTTGGCGAAAGCAGAAAGAAAGGCGCGTACGGAACCGACTTTACGAGGTAGGTCAGAACGCCAATCCCACGCACTATATATACCTCATCTCAGCGAGTTATAATTGTACATTCCGTGTCCTAGGTTAGGTTTAGCTCTCTGTGTTGTTATAAGCTTCTCTCTGTCTCGAAAACCCTAGCCGCAGGGTTTGTGTCTCTCTCGGGTTTTGCGATTCAGTTAAGTAGTGACAAAGGGTTAAGGTCGTATTAAGGAGTTTAATATCGTATTGTTAATTAAGGGTAAGCTTTGATTTGTTCTCGCAAATTTGAGGAATCAGTGTTGCGGACCCAATTCTCGTGCATAATCCTAAGCTATGTCACGTTGCTTTCGTTATCCACCTCCTGGTTGGTCGAGGGATGGAACCCAGTTTGGGACAGTGAACGAATCGATTAAGGTTCGTTGAACTAGTTCGGTTCTTTTGCGTTTATGGCGAGTTTATTAGTTGTAAATACAATCCCTAGCCCTATCGATTGGGAAAACATGACCTCGTAGTTATGGTCTAGGATGATGAATGTTTTTGGTTTTTAATTTGTCTATGTAATAATGAGGTTCTTGAGGCCAAAAAATGGGTGGTGGGTGCTTTTGGTGGATTCCAGTGCTTCTAACGTACATAACACGGGGTTTTGAATGGTGATGTCGGTGTTGCTATGCGAGTTGTTTCATGTTTGCCCAAGTTTTATCAGTTAGCTTGGTGAAGGGAATTTCAATTTCTACACTGTGTTCTTTGTGGATTTCTAATGACTATCACGTACTCATATGCATCTTGGTTTAACTGTTCTTTCGTGTTTATGCCGAGTTTATCAGTTGTAAGTACAAACCTGGTCCTAATCTTGATTGAATTAACATGACTTCCTAGTTATATTCTAGGATGATGAATGCTTTCGGTTGTTAATTTGTCTATGTAATAATGAGGTTCCTGAGGCCAAAAAATGGGTGGTGGGGTGCTTTAGGTGGATGCCAGTGTTTCTGACGTATAAAACACGGGGTTTTGAATGGTGATCTTATTGTTGATATGTGAGTTGTTTCATATTTGACGCCAAGTTTTATCTGTTAGCTTGGTGAAGAGAAGTTCATTTTCTTCACCGTGTTCTTTGTGGGTTTCTAACGACTATGAAGTTCTCATATGCATCTTGTTTTAACTCATCTACTGAATCTTGTTTTTCAGAGTTCTGTTCTAAGATTCAAATTTGAAATATTACAAATAAGCTGTGTTGAATAAAAAGCTCTTAATTCAAATATATTGGTATTCAACTTTTGTACTTCTAGGCAGATCATCTTCTTGAATACGAGTAAAGAACATTCCTTGTAGTTTTTTAGCATGTATACATGTGGATGTAATGATAATTTGGTTTTTCTGTATGGTGTTTCTGTTGCTGAGAATGATAGAACTTGTTCCCTTGTACTCGCATCCCCCAATACATGAGTATGGTCGGTTATTCTTTGTCTTGAGTGGACCTATAATCTGATTTAGCCATCTTGGCTTAAGATCCAGAGTAAAAAGGAGATCATAACAGATAGGCAAAAAGACAAACGGAGGGGGGACAGACATCGAAGGAAGGATAAGGTAAAGAGCAAGGAGAGGGGAAATTTGAGTAAGTTATCTTCTTATCAAGGAAAGAAAAGCCTCCCTCCAAAGTCTGTCGAATCTGAAGCTGAAAAGAGTGACCTAACCGAGGAACATGGCCAACCGGTTTATTGTCAAAGCCTGCCCCTCTTGTCCGAGGGCATTGAGAGTAGTAGCAAGAGGAAGTGGGATGATTCAACATCTACTGATGTTAAAATTATAGGTAACTTTCTTGCTATCTGCTTCATGTAATTAGCAGAGTTTATGATCTTGTTTTAATTGTTCGTTACTTTATTTTCATCAACCAGGTAATATTATTCGAATTAAGCTGCGAAAGAATGGAGACTGCGATGCATCATTCAGTGGAGACCAGTTATGCTCTACTACTACTGGAAGGGATGATTCTGGTCCTCAGCAGAAGGATTTGCTGCAGATACCTGGTTCAAAACGCATTGACGAGGAACTAAATTCTAGACAAGACAAGCCATGTGTTGACATGGCTTCAAAAAATGAAAACGAAAATTCTGATAACGAAGTTGAGGATATTGGTAGCTCTGGATCTGCGCATAATGTATTGCAGACGGAGGAATCCCCATATACGAAACATTTTGGGGATTGGGTTCCTCCACCTTTTCTATTAAACTTAGCTACTGCTGTTGATGGTGATAATTGGCTTTTTGAGACGAAAAAGCAAGAAAGGAATGTCCATGAAAATTTTACATTACACACGGAGGAGACAAATCAAGAAGACTATACATCATGGCTGAGAGCTCGTTACATACCCGGAGTGGATGTTTATGCATTACCTTATACTGTGCCATTCTGATTGCTAAGTAACACCGTGTGTTGGAACTTTTGGCGATGATTCTGGTGGCAGATGGTTTTTCATGAGGTTCACCGGAGATGAGACAACTATGTTTTCCAACATTGAGCCAATTTTGTAGTTTAGGATATAGAGCAGTTAGTCATGTACAGCGAATGTTAGAAGTTTTTGTAATTTATATAAAGATCGAAACTTTATTCTTTTGTTTACAACTTGGGAGTTCTTTTCTGGATTCAGAAAGCTATACGACATTCGAAGAATTGCTATGTATATATGAATTTGAAAAGTTCCTATTTGCTTTATCGCGAGGAAAACCAAAGATGCAGAACAGTGGGACGTGGATAAAAGCACGTCGGTAGGTTCAATCATGCGGTTTCTGCAAGTAATCTTTCAACTTCAAACGGTGATTACTTACACCACCTTGTGCTGATTTACTTTCGATACTGCACAATGAGCTGGTATAATCGTTCAAGAACACATCAAAACTTGGTCTGTGACCTGTTTCCGTGACAAAGCCATCAAAGTCCTCCTTACTCGAATCACTAACATACGAGTTGAACCAACTTTCTCCATCATTAATACCATTTAGCAGCTTCAGTACCTGGGTGAAGGAGAAAAGCCATGAAAAATCGTAATCTATTTTCAGCTTGAACTCAAATAGAATGCAACTCAATCTGCTTTAATACTACAGGAACACATGTTCTACATGAGTCTCTCTTCTTGAACAAAAAGGATGTTTATACCTGGCTCACTTTTGGCCGTAATCTAGCTGACTGTTTAGTGCATAGAGTCGCTGCAAGAATCATTTTATTCATCTGAACGATATTGAAATCCTTCTCTAATCTAGGATCCAGTAATGTATTTAGATCCCCTTTCTCTAGCAATGGTGTTGCCTGAAATACCAAAAACCATGGTTATGGCTTCAAGCAGAAACAGTGTACATTTCTTGGAGCAATGAACAGTATTTTCTTACCCACTTCACCAAGCTTTGTTGTCCCTTTAGACCTTCAGCACTGATTGGCTTTTTTCCTGTTAATAGTTCAAGCAGAACTACACCGAAGGCGTAGACATCAACTTTATTGCTAACTCTTCCATGCATAACATATTCTGGAGCTAAATACCCAAATGTTCCAACAAGGTCACTGATCATCATATAGTCCGAATCCTGAGGTCCCCATAGAGCTAGTCCAAAATCTGATAACTGTGAAGATGGAACTAATATATCGTCAATATCTTTAGTTGGTAAATTAAAAAGGATTGCTGAATCTACCCTTTGTTTTGAGTCAGAAGAATGTTCGTTTTATGTTACCTGTGGCTGGAAATCATGCGACAGGAGAATGTTGGAAGATTTTACGTCTCTGTGAATAACAGATCGAGGACATTCGTTGTGCAAGTAGTTCAGTGCCTCAGCAATTGCAACGGCCAACTGATACCTCACTTTCCAGGGTAATACTGATTCCTTCGAACTTGCTGTTGTCAGAATTGAACTTCATTTGTTACAATGATATGAAAATCTTGAAACTATCAGATGGATCGAGCCTAGTGATGAATGAGTTAGGATCTAACCGTGTAGAATTTCCTCTAAGCTCCCTTTGGGCAAGAAGTCGTACACCAGAATGAGATGGTCATCTTTAATGCAAGCACCAACTAGAGGTGTAATATTTCTGTGGTTTAACAAGGACATTACTTCGATTTCCAAGGAGAGGTCCTTGAAAGCTTCCTTGTAGTGCTTTAGTATTTTCACTGCTATCAGCTTTCCTCCAGAAAGTAACCCTTTGTATACATTGCTGCACCCGCCTTCTCCAATCAAGTTTTCTGTATATTAATCAACATAGTGTCACAAGAAAGAAAATGGCGTTAGCAACAAGCCAGTCGATCATGTAGGGCCAAAATTCGGGCTGGTCAAGCCATTCTTTTTCTAACTTTGAGCTTGACTCAAAAGCAGGTCAAAAAGCTGCTTGTCCAACCTCTAATTTATTAAACAAATAACTACTTCAGACTAAGATAAAAATATTAAAGAACCTGAAGAGAATTGACGCGTGGCCTTGTTTAGCTCTTCGTAGCTGAATAGCTTGGAGCCAGATGAATTCAGTTTTAGGACAAGCTCCGTCTTTTCTTCACAATAAGAAATCATGTCATTAGAAGAATCTTCTGCTTCTTCAGAAGCCAAATTGATATGGGGTTTTGGAGAAGCAGGTCTGAAATGATAGATTGGATTCACCACAGATAATTCACCAAGATTTACCGAAGTCTTTAATACCAGAAGGGGCCAACCAAGTATTGGTTGTCCAGATTCTGTCGACGTTACTGAACATGAAGAAGACAAATCTTGGTGCAAAAGTGCAGACTTGTCAACTTTTCCAATGCTAGTTTCGTTGGTTGTTTCATTTTCAGACTCATGAATCTCGTAGAAACTTGTTTCCTTAATCCTGAAATCCTCAACAAATGAATCACTTGATGTTTCACCCTCGAAAAGGCTGCTGGTTCTATTTGTAGTGAAATCGAGGGACGAAGATTGACTGGTAAGGCTCATGACCCATTCTACGACAGACATGCTTCTTGCTTTAGCTCTTCTTAAGGCTTCCTGATTCCGATAGTTCCTTCCAAGTAAAGGCCAACCAAGAACAGTTTCTGGCATAGCAGAAAACGATCTGGTACGAGGTTTGTTCTTGTCTTCCTCGTCAACTCTCAAATAATCCCTTGCAGAGGATTGAAATTTATTAGAAATAGAAGCCTTTGAGCTTCTTATACAACTACAGCACTTGTCCGAGCATAGTCCCTGTTTCGGATTTACCTTAAAACCTGCAAAACAAGATGATCAATCCCATCAAGATAAGCTATCATCAGGAAAGCGAGAGAACATCTTAAGGAGCTTTCATCGCAAGACCTGAATTTCGAGTGTTAAGGACAGAGACAGAATTGTCTGCTTGTTCAGGATCCTGTCCAACGACGTTGTAGTGAAGACACTCTTCACAACGGTTGCTCGTCAGGATTCTAAACAAAACCTGTTTCATTCTCTTTCTCTTCTTCTCCATAACTTCCTTCACAACCTTCAACTTTCCAACTTTCACAACTTTCGTTAGGTATCATTGCACTCCCGAACATAGCATATGATCTTTGGTAAAATGAAGTCCAGCATAAAAATTCATAAACTAATCATGATTTTTTGACCATTATAAGCATGCTTTTTTTGATTTAATTTTACCAACAATGTGCGTTATACAGTACTTCCCGCCTGCGGCCTGCCATTGGGCAGATTACGTACACCGATTATGACTGACGTGGAGGAATTAACTGAGTCTGCACGTAATTCATCTCTAATGAAAGTCAAAATGAATTTGGCTATGGAATTTTGTTTACCGTGATAAGGAAGGGGAAGCCTTTCATTTTCATGTTATATATATAATATTAAAATAATAAATTCAACTTTTATTTAATAAATCAAGAACGACATGTCGTATATGGACATTTACCCAACATCATGTTAAACGACGGTCCGTTTGACTACATCGATGCTTTATTATTTCCTCTCTTTGTTTGGCTCAATCAGATGGGAACTGTTTTTCAAAAAAGGATTAACGTCAAACATAAAAATGCTCTCAACTGCCGAGCCAAACGGAATCGAAATTCGAAAAGGAGTTGAAAGTTGAAACAGGAAAAGTTCTAAAAGCAGCAGAAGGAGAAGAAAAACGGCACACAGGAGTAGCCGGAGTTCACTCAGCGCCTTTTACATGCATCTCGCGTTTTGGTACTTTTACCGATTCCCGCCGATAGTCAGATTCGAAGTTTCTCTGAATTTTACGATCTCAAACTTCCCTCACTTTTTTTAATCTCAGGATGCGAACGATCCAAGAGAAGCTCTCAAGTACTAGCTCTCACGTCACAAATACTACGAGCTCTGTAAATCTCTGATCTGTTTTCGGTGCTATTTTTGATGTTTTTTTAATTTTCGGAATCGATTGATCTTGATACGTAGATACGAGAACATTTGATTAATCGAGGAAGCTTGAGATGTTCTTCAAGAATGTGAAGAGACATGAAGTTGCGATCGTGATTCTATACGAGTTTGTGCCACACGCACGAAAAGTGTTGCTTAGACTGTGAGTGATTAGCTTATGGAAGATTCTGGAGTTTGATATTTGCTAATTAACGCGATACTTGGATTTAGTTCATCTATTGAAAAGGCTCGTGGTTGCAGGCTTTTGCTCTGTACGGTAGGTTTCGTTTACACAAAATGAAGGAGGTTTCGGCTAAGGACGTGCTTAATGATCTGAGGCATCTCGATCAACTCAGTAGATATGAACTGCATGATATTGGTTCTGAAGGCGAGGAATAATAGGATCTCTGGAGTTTTTTGTTTCTTTGTGCTCTTTTCGAGTCTAATTTGACAAGTTTAAGTGGTAAAGGGAAACATGATTTTTGGATTTGAGTGATTAATATGTTTTTGCAAGTCTGTGAATATGTTGATATATTGATATTTCCTTGATTAGTCTGTTTGTAAGGTACTTCGGCGACATGAAAATTTCATGTGAACTTGGTAGATTATGCTCTGTGGATGTACTTTTCTTTTTCCTGTGTCTATATTAAACACCTACTGGTTTTGCTTGGTATTCTTTCCAGTGGAAGTAGAGATGGGACAGAAATGAACGAAATAGATCGAGTTGACGTCATCAATCTAGGATACATTTTAGAAACTCAAAATAGGCAGCTGAAATATTAATCTCAATATCTGAATGGTGTACGATTATGGATTGCCTATGACTGCTGAAGTGCAAGCATTACAATTGTCCATTACTTTTCCGCATTATTTTATAATGTATTAGGTGGGGCAAAATTCTGTGTGTTCTTAATCAGAGAGACGGGGTAGACCTTGAAATATATAAATCCACCATCTTCTGCGAGTGCTAGAGCAGGTTTCGATGACTTCAGTCCAGAGTAACTTCCTTCTGCTCTTGTTTGAAACCCTGTTTTCATCTTCATAAACTATATTCCTATGATCTGAATCCGGCTGTCACATTACCATTTCTAGTTTTGAGTTGGATCTTCATAAACCATATTTGCTGTTTGCTAAGCATTAAGCATAGGTTGAAAATTCACATTTGAAGCCACAAGTCCTCTTCCGCGGAGACCATTTTAGTCATTTTTTTCCGTGTTGCTTCGTTCTTGTGGTATATGCTGGCGACTTGAAGTTGTTTATCTGAATATGTATAATCGGTTATCAAATGCAATGATCGTGCACGGTATTTTTTGATGGACTTCATAACTTCAGGTGTTTCCAGATTAGTATCATTTGCAGTCACTTGAGACATTTTTTGGGGCTGAGTTTCTCCTAAAACACTTCAGCTCCATATGACTTTTTAATGTTTCTGGTTCCCTCTTTAGAATAGAAGTTGCAAGTTGGGGACGTAATGGGAGAGGAAGTGTGAGCATCACCTAAGAAAATACTGCAACTCTCGAATCAGGTAAGCTGCTTATGCAGTTCCACAAAGGCTGTAGGAATTGAATGACAATTCTTTTAATAAGCCTAAGCGAATCCCTGTGAAAATAAAGCCTTCCATTTGTTACATTTTTGATCTTCTTATAATCTTTATAGAGGATTTTACATGTATCTTGGGCGGAGATAGGTTCGCAGCCTTTGGTCTTCTAATAAATCAACACCTCTCTGCCACAGGCTGCAAGCATTGCAACTCAGGGCCTTGTCGAACTAATCAGTACTGAAAGCCGAAGTGACTCCACAACCTTAGATCCAGTTTCGAATTCCGTCTTCCCTAGCACACTCCGCTACGTTCAATTCCAGAAACAAAAATGAAGGTATTGTGAGTGAGAAATATCGAGGGTTATCTATTAACTTAATAAAATTGATTTTATTAGCCTAATAAAATTTATTTAGTTATTTAATATTAATTACTAATAATTTATATATGTTCAATTTTTATTTAGAATAAAGAGATTGAAAGTGAAATTAAAACGTATTTTAATTTTTATTCATTGTAATTTAATTTTGTCACTGTATATTTGTTCTGTCTTTCATTAATCTTTGATGTGTTCACTAAATCATAATACCGTATTAGGATAATAAATCCCACATTAAAAAGATACAACATCTATTAATAACATATAAGATTAAAAATGAACAATCCTCCTTAAAAGTTTAAATCTTTTAGATTGATTTCATTCTCAACCTATCTTAAATTTCAAGATATCGTATTACTTTCAATTATTGTCACAAGTTTGTTGCGTCTTGTTCTTTCAAATTCTCTACAGGAGTTTCTAGTTCGTTAACGTCTTTGATTTGGTTTTCCCCTGGGATGAATATGCCATGCCATGTGATATGATCGATGGTTTAATAGATAGAGCAGAAAGAGTTAAACTGGGGAACACTAAATAACTACCATATTTCTCTCTCTTTTTTTTTTTTGGGATAAAATGTAAATATATTGAATAAAATAAAAAGTACATAATCCTTGGAGCATACCCGACCAGATTCTTTAACCCACACATCAACGTCGGTTACATGATCAAAATGATCAAACAACGCCAGCTACACATCCGAAATGAGGAAAATGTAATCAATTCAACAGGATACATGCGCATACCTCAACCATAAGCAGTAGACACAACAAAAGAAGATCAGATTGGAATCAATTCTCCTATAGTAGAGCCAAAATTTTGACAACAGTCCCAGCCAGCGAATAAATTTCCATCATCGCATTCAGACCCCGACAACATAATGCTGCCGTGAGGCCTTCTTCCAGCAGAAAGTCGTCATTTGGTGGTGGAGGGCCTCTCCCGTCCTGATCTCTTACCGGGATCAGTACTTGCGCCCACGCCCCTAGTTCCAGCAATATAGGATTTAACACTCGCACTTGTTCCAAATCCAGAAAGTTTGCCTCTATCTGTCAATGTTCTATTGGACTTGCCTTTGTTATTGGTCCTGTGAGTTTGTACCTGCTTCCATTCACCGTCACTAGCTGTT
Source organism: Erythroxylum flavicans (assembly GCA_027576715.1). NCBI lineage: Eukaryota > Viridiplantae > Streptophyta > Magnoliopsida > Malpighiales > Erythroxylaceae > Erythroxylum > Erythroxylum flavicans. Next base: position 485,729 of record JANZXP010000002.1, read on the forward strand.
TGAGGATCCATCCGTGTCTGAAGAGCCTGTTTTCCTCCCCCTCCGTTTAAGTTCTGCTTGGTCACAGCAACTGCAGTACTACCTTCAGTGTGAGTCGGATATCCCGCCACGTTATCAGAATGTACCTCTGTCATGGAACCCGCATGAACTTTGGTGTGGTCATGCACTGCAGCTTCCGCCCCCAGATGAAGCTGACCCATAGAACCCCCTGTCACAGTACCTTCGCCTGTAACTATGTTGTCCGCATGAGGTGTATCTTTTGGACATTCTACAGTCGTAGTATCCTTCGGCGCCTTCTTGTTATTTCTTGCTCTGGACTTGCATTCAAAAGGGTTGTAACCAAAGTCCTTGCAATAGCAACAGTAACTAGGAAAAGTTTCATATCTGACCATTTGTGTGTAGCAAACACCTCCCGGCAGCTGCACCTCAAAACTCGTCAGTGGTTGCTTGGATACATCAACTTCGACTAATAGTCTGGCATAACTAATGCGTGACTTCTGACCCGTAATCTTGTCTGTGCATAGTGGTCTACCAATTCTCGAGCCTAATTTCGACAACGCTCTCTCATTCCACAGCTCCAAAGGCACATTTGGAAATTGCAGCCAAATAGGAACTTCCATAAAATCTTGATAGTTAAAGGTAAAGCATGGGGATAATCTTTTCAATAGCAGAGTCTTACTATAAAGTACATATGGTCCCCCAGTAAGCACAACAGTTCGGTCTTCCTCTGTAGCAAATTGGAATATAAACCAGCCCTGATGATGCGGAAGAATTTTACATGTAACAGCCCATTTATCAGTTAAGCCTTCAAGTGCCTTCATTCCTGGAAATCTCCCCGTGAAACACCCCACAAGACAATATCCCCATTCTTGCTCAATTCGGATAAGATCTTCTTCCTCCATGATTACTTCATCATCTACCTCGATAAAGTACAGTTGCAGTCCTTGCTTCCGCTCTCCATTGTTCCGGAAGAGACTAGCATACAAGGGCTTAGTGTTATCAGCTGGAATATCCGAGTGCAGTGGGTCTGACATTTTATCAAACACCTGCGGGGCGAGCTCTTCAAACTCTGGGTCTTCCTCTGAATTTGACCCTTCAATGCCATCACTCTCCTCTTCAGTAGTGTCAGTCCCCTCATCAGAAGTGGATGACTCCTCACCCCCTTTGTGTTCAATGCCATCACTCTCCTCTTCAGTAGTGTCAGTCCCCTCATCAGAAGTGGATGAGTCCTCACCCCCTTTGTGATTATCAGTTCCTTTATCATTCGTCCCCTCAGTACCTGCGTCTGTGTACTGAATGGGTGAGTCGCCAGCACAGTCCTCCGCCCCCCAATTCCTACCTTTCCTCGACCGTGTGGAAATAGTGTCCCTATTTCCTCCGGCACCAGTAGGCTTTTCCTGTCTATAATCCGGGAGAGGTTGCACACCAGTCAACTTCATCAGTGGTTGACTGGGTACCCTAGTCCCCCTTGCGCCCAAATGTTGACCTTGCGTCTTTCCAGTTAGAGCATCCTCTCGACTTGCTCCAGTACCAGCAGTCTTTGCCTTCCTACCTCCCGCAAAATGCTTCGCACCAGCCACCAGCAACGTGGAGTCACCTGGCGCCCCAATCTCCCCAGCTTCAATATCAACATTTTCATGGGGGTTCAGAGGAACCTCGCGATTAGGAGAACCCGACACCTGCAAACCCAAAACACAATCGACAGTAATATCCCTGCCTTTTTGCCGCGTCTCGCGCCTTTTTCCCATGCTTCAAATCACCGAGAAATCCAGGCAAGACTGCAGGAATGGCCGAATCGTGTAGTGCGCAAAACCTAGGTGAATGTCGCCTAAGTCTTCTTGATGCGGTGAGTTTTCAAATTTCACAAGGTGATAATTTCCCTCCCAGTAATTGGATATACGGGCAAAGGAAATATACCGTAGTTGGTGCTGGTACAAATCGATATTTGGATCATTATTAGAATTGGAACCAAGATTTAAGAGAAAGATCACGTTTAAATGTCTGGCGATCTTACTAAAAAATAGTAGATTGGTTGGATTTGGTTAAGGTTGTGTTTAGATTTGTGGTGTAGTAAAAATAAGTATTTATACATCGCAGTTTTCAAATCCAGTCACATGTTTGAATCTACGGGCGAACAATCAGAAATTAAAGGAAAGTGTGGTACCACCGCCGAAATAGATAAGTAGAAAGAGAGTTTCAGTAAGAAAGTGCTTCTGCGGTAGAAATTCTATTTTTCATTAATAACCTTCTGATAATTATTATTTTTCATTATACTCTTAACTAATAGAAAGCAAGTCTAACGTATTGTCTTCTTCTTATTTATATGACAAATAATATTTTTTTATGAAATCTTTTATTTACTAAATTTATTTTATTTATATTTTCTTATTTTAATTTAATATTTTATTATTTATAATTTATATGATTAATAATATATTTTTTAATTATTTATATAACAATTCATAGTTTATTAAATTAATAGGTTTTTTAATCATTTTATCATTTTCAGCAACCGTAACTGCACTTGTCAAACACTTATTTTCACGTTTCAGCAATTATTAAAGCAGTAGTCCCAAACACATAAGTACTTTTTGAGAATAAATATTTATAATTTCAGCAGGTTGAAATCAGTAAGTTATCAACTGTTACCGCTCTCCCAAATCAAGTCTATAAGACCACTTCAAAATAATAGTTTGGTTTTAAATATTTTGGCCCCGTTTGATGAATGACTTATCAACCAAAAAATTAGCTGTTTGACCATCTTTAGCTGGTTAACTACATTAAACAGTTGTATATTGTGTTTAGTAATTAGCTGATTAGGTTGGTTGATTGAACCCAATCAGCTGTTTTTTAAAAAGCTAACTAAGACCAGCATTTGACTTCAGCTGATCAAAAATTGACGAATGTGACCCCTAAATAATACCCACAAACAGTGACAATTAACTCAAAATGTTTTGAGGTAGATTTTTCTCTCTTTTTTCCTTTAAATGTCTTCTCTTCACGATAACACCACCTGAAGAAAACGCAAGCTAGAGAAAAGAGACCAAAACGCCACAATAGATGAAGAAAGCGACGCAGGAGATGCTGCTGAGAGGAACTAAAGCGCAAACACATGGACAAATAAGAGAAGCCAAAAGCGCGCAGCAATTGACACACCACCAGGACCAAAATAACGTAGCAGAAGCAAGGCTGGTGAAAAAGAAAAACACGCAGATGTTGAGAGAAAGCAAAATAGCGCACACCAAAACAACGTGCAGGTGGGCGTACAACCAAGCCAAGAGGAGCAGACCAAAATGCAACCACAGAAGAAGCAAAACATCGGCACGCTAGGAAGCAATGAAAAAAAACAAGGGTTTTAATATGGTGGGTTTTTGAAAGAAAAGGGCATGCGTTGCTTTTGGGTAGAATGGAAAAAAACATAAATTTGGAGTCGTATATTGGGGAGTCTATGTTTAGGCAAAGCATAAGTAATGACATTGAGAAAATAGGAATCAGTTTTAGTTTTGTCTTTTTGTAATTCTACTTCAATTGAGAATTTGAGATTGGAATCAAATGTTTGCTTCCTTGTTGAGTGTAACTTGTCGTGGACAACTAAAATTTCTTGTTGAGATGGATGAGTTGTATTTGTTAGTTTCTGATAATTTCAATACCATTTTATTTTGTCTTGTATGGTTCAATTTATTTTGTATCATAGTTGACAACATCCAATGAATGTGCAAAACTAAAGTAACTTGTCTGATTTTTTACCTAATTAATATTAATGTTCAATCTCTAATTTATAATTAAAGAATACTTATATTTTAATCTTTAATTTAATTTAGTATGTGGGTTTTATTGATCATGCATTAAAATTGATTATTTAA
>JANZXP010000002.1:496411-526547 GCA_027576715.1 Erythroxylum flavicans
CCCATTTACACCGTTCGATCTCTTCTCCTGCGTAACAAACAGAACCTCAACGATAACACTACAATAACTGCCTTCAACCGTCACCGCCTCGCTCTTCGTCGCCTTCGCTCTTTTTCTTTCCGATTCAAGTCCGATCGCAACTTGAAGCTGTCAGCCTGTCACTACTTATTACCTGCTCAACATTCACTTAGATCTGTCACGTAAAACCCAACCGAGAATATCAAAGAAACACGAACAAGACCCCTCTATTGATTTATAGTCTCTTCATAGAGAGTGAGAGAGAGAGTTCCGCGTGAACGATGAGAAAGCAAGAAAGAAAGTTACAGATTCCGTCAACGAGAACGTGCTTGGACGGAACTGACCTACATCCCTTTGACAGCTATTATCTTTATTTATTTATATAACCCTCTATTTTAATTTATGCACTTTATAATTAATTTAAAAAATTAAATTATAATTGTAATTTAAAAAATATCATTTTAAATAGTTTGAAAAAATAATTGGACTTTAAATTAATATCGAATGATTTCTGATTTAAATTCTACTTTGATAAATAAATTTAAAATTTGAATTTGAATTTTGAGAATTAATTTGATAATTTAAGTAACTTGAATCTCCTTATGCAAATTAATATTATATAATTTTTTAAAATTTTGTTAAAATAATTATAATAAATTTAAATTTAATCAAAATTTAAATCGAGATGAGATCGACCAGCTGCCTAAGGTCTAATAAGAGATAGGAAGGAGAATGCAGCCTCCATTCTTAACAGGGAATGACATACTTAATAAGTATTTAAATAATCCTTGACTTTTGTGAGAAGTGTGGGTATATCCGAATAAAAAAACCTAAAAAAATAAAAGATATTATTATAATATTATCATGATATTAATTCTTATTACAATATTATCATTAAAATTATCTTTTATATTAATTTTTTTAATAAATATTCATTTTGCTTCATTGATATTTTATTTATTATTTATAAAATATAATATGTTTTAAGTAATTACGTACAAATAAATTATAGAATAACTAAATAATAACAAAAAATTGAATATTTTCTAATATTTATTCAGCAAAACCTCTTTTTTTTTCTTTTCCTCCGCCTTTCATCTCAAGTAAAACACTCTCGCCTTTCCTCTCCAATTGCTTCTCAACATATCTCTCAAGGTTAGATTCTAATTTCTTTATTTTATATGGTACTTTTTTTTTTAAATTTTCTCATATGAACATGATCATCATCTTTTAGGAAATCATTAAATTAATTAAGTTCATTACGATTTTTAATTTTATTCTTATAAGAAAAATCATGCACAATTATTTAAAAATTAATAATTCATTAAATCAATAAAATAATTTCAACAATTTATTTATTAAATACAATATTTTATTAATTAGTAATAATATATAATATTTAATTAGTTATTTACAATATCAATCACATAATAATTAAACATAAGTAAAAAAAATTTATTGCCATTCTTAATATTTGATACCAAACACTGGTATAACTAATGTTTTAAAAATTGGATCGGACATCGAACCGATTAAAGAAAATGTTGAAAGTTTAAAGGTTCAACCGGTATTGAACTGCTATAAAACAAGTATATAGTAAATAAGAAGTAAAAATTTTGAATTGATCAATTTTTAGTTCTGTTTAATTTATTTTAATAAATAATAACTCTTATTATTAAAAATGAATCAATTTGTTAATTAATCAATTTATATAAATAATATTAATTAATTATTTTTTATTTTTACAATTTTTTTAATTAAATTTTGATGCATTAATATTCTCTTTTAATTATATTTTAAATGTTTAAATTTTAATTAATCTTTAAATAATTTTATGATGGTATAATAATAATTAAATTTTTTTAAACTTTCTAGTTTAATTTTTAAAATATTAAAAATAAGTTTTAAATATTTTCATAACAAAACATTAAGGGGAAAAAATTAAAGGTTCATTAAAATAGCAATCAGATCAAAATGACCAAATAACTAAAAGTAACACGTAATCAATCGTCATCACTTATCTCTCTGATTTCTTTTTTACTATTTTCACTCTTTTGCTTCCATCTTTTTACCGCTCTCGTAATCAAATGTATAGACCTAAATTAAGATCTCACCCTTTATCTTGACTATGCTAATATTACGTTGCTCCACTTTTTTTGAGTTATGCACACATAAAATGATGCATGTCTATCACCTTCTGCCATTGGATTTGTGCTTTGATTTATTGTATGACTCCTCCCAACCCAAATGCTTCTCCGTATGATTAAAAGTTAATTTTGATTTTGGAGGTTAGTATTGAAAAGGGTTGAAAAAGAAGTTGATGCTTTTGGTGATGTGTGAGTTGTACACACATAAAATTATGCATATCTATCACCATCTGCCATTAAGTTTGTGCTTTGCTTTATTGTATGATTCCTCCCAACCCAAATCCTCACTTTTTTTCAGTTGTACACGCATAAAATGATGCATATCTATCACCTTCTGCCATTAAGTTTGTGCTTTGCTTTATTGTATGATTCCTTCCAGCCCAAATGCTTCATCCTATGATTAAAATTTTAATTTGATTTTGGAGGTTCGTATTGAAAAAGGTAGAAAAAGAACATGATGCTTTTGGTGATGTGTGATTGGGTGTTCTTTTGTCTTTCACCATACATCAAAGTAGATGCTCATTGTATGATAAAAAGTTTAGACTGTTTAGTTTGAATTTGGAAGTTATTATTAAGAAAGGTAGGAGAAGAATATGATGCTTTGCATGATGTGAGTGAATGGTTCTCTTTCTCTCTCTATTTTTTCTTTCTCTTTCATAATAAATCAAAGTAGATGCTTTTCTTCTCCCTTATTTTCTCTATTTTGGCTTTTATTTTTCCTATCTTTATTTTGACCCTGCTTAGTTATTGACTGATTAGTCAAAAAATAACTTATTAACTCAAATTAGTCAGTTGATTTTATTAAAAAACTGTTTAGGTTGTTTAGTTATAAGCTGGTTAGGTTGGCTTATTCAACCCAACCAGTTGATATTGAATAAGCTACTTTACATCAGCGTTTTATATTATCAACAGTTAAGTTTTTTTTTGGTTGACGATTGTGCCATCTGTTAAAAAGCTTTTGGAAGATGAAACTAACATCTCCGTTTCTTCATTATTCATGTTAGTTTTTTGGTAGACTTTAGCTATCACATGCCATTTATCTTCTCTTTCTCAATAGAACTTCGTCGTACGTGAATTCCGTTGTGTATATATATTTGTTTCAGAAGTTATTTAGGCATGTTGTTCTTTTTCGGTAACCCTACTCATATTTTGTATCCAATAATTAATAATAATTATTAATTTATACTTGTTTTTCATGTCTTTATTAATTTAAACATTTAAACATTTTTTATTTATTTCAATAATTCAAAAATTATAAATCATAAATAAAAATATATTAAATTTTGATTAGATTAAAAATTTTATTTAACTAAGAATATTTAATGAAATATTAAGATATATAATATTTTTACTTTTATATTTTTTTAAAGTTATGTCTTCATAAGTCATTTTTACATATAAACAGCTAATACTAAATAACTAATTTTACCAAACATCTATGATAAACTAACTTTTATAATTTTATTTAACTTTTATTTGATTCTTCACAGTTCAAAAACTAGTCAATTTTTTATTTAACTGACTATTTTTTATTGATAACACCAAAAGTAAAAATCGAATAAAAAATCAATTAAATCCATACTTAATTAAGCCAAATTGGTCGGTCTAATCTGATTTTTATATCATTGAGTGTAATTATTAACTTTTATAATTTTATTCTTAATCCTCGCATATCAAACACACATAATTAATAATTTCATTATCACTTCACTCTTATAATTTATTCTCATTCTTATTTTTCATCCAATTCTTTCCGTTGCTATTTACCAAACAAGACCTACTGTTTGCTAAAGATGGAATGTGATTGATAATAAATTAGGAAAAACTCAAATTTAAAATTGTTTTTAAAATTTAAGTCTAATTTAATTTGAAAAAATTGAAGTTCATTAATTTGACTTTAAATTATAAGTAATTGGAATTAAATAGAATTTTTGATTGAGTGTTGTCAAAATTTGAAATTAAATAGAATTTTTGATTGAGTGTTGTCAAAATTTGATTGGTTCAATTTTTTTTACAACATTGGTCTTAAAATTTGAAAAATTATAAATGCTATAGAACAACCTAAGCTATTTGCTTTTACCATATCCAAACAAAAACCCAACTTGCCTTATGACAGGTTTAAGGAATCGAGAAGACGTGCCAAGGCCTAATCCAACACTAAACAGATACTTACCATTTCATATGATCCAAAGTTTTCCTAAATTGAAAATTGCCTGATCGCTAACAGAAGAGAAATAATGGAATCCCACTCACTTTGTCATAGCTTTCTTTATTAATCTGAGGTCACTGTCATCGTGACCAAAGTATTAAATTGGTTTAAATTTCATGTGCATGTCAAAGTACGTTTTGTTCTGTTCCTGCTAGTTTCTTGAAGTTTGGTTTACGGACTCTATATAATTTTCATTTGTTTTGAAGTTAAAACATACAACAGTATCTTAAATCTCAAAATTTGACAACAGTATCTTTAAAAATTTTATCTTAAAGAATATAAAATGTTTGTTATATTTCTATTTTTTATAAACTATATTTATTTAAAATGAAATTTACTTTCATTTTAGAACTTTTGTTAAAAATATGATGAGACTATTTATTAATACATATATAAATATTAGTAACTTAATTATTTGAAAATAATTAATATATTTTACTATTTTGAAAACTAAAATTATCTCTCTTAAAAATAATATTCTAAATTATATTATTTAAAAATGAAAAAGAAAATCACCTTTCTACAAGATTAAAATATAAAAAATAAAAGTTAGCATTTAATTATTTTCCAAATCATTAATATATTTTACTAATTTTGAAAATTTTGTGTTCAAGCCTAATTTTGAGTAGATCAAGCCTTAGTAGTCCGAATTCCAATATTAAATATTTTATTTTAACATTAAAAACAATATAATTTTAAGTCCGATTAAGTATTTTTATTTTAAAAATTTTTAAACAACATTATTTTACATGAACGACATTTAAAAAAAAAACATTTTAAATCAAACGCAGCTGTCCAAATTTGGTCCAAAACTCGATCAACTTCAGTCGGCCAAACAAAAACTTGTCATCCCTAATTATGTGTATTTTATAATTTCTAACATCCATTAGTTTGGAATAGAAAAAAATGAAGAGTGCCTGCCCTCCTCCAGAAAGATACTTTTATCAAAAGATACTAGGAGTCCATAGTTTATGTGAACCACAACTAAAAAACTAAAATAAGATTGAACAGTTTATAAATTTCTAAATAAGAAAATTTTGTATGAGATTTAATTATTATCAATAATACTCTTAGGCCCTGTTTAGTTGGCGAAAAAGTAAAGTGGATTTAGAATTTGATTCCTCGGAAAATAAATCTATGGAAACTAAAGATATTTACATGTTTGGATACATATAAGAATTCTAATAGGAAAGTTTGGTGAATTCTTATAATAATATTTGGTATACATCAGTATTTCATGAAATGTAATTTAATTTTGACTTGTGTTTTTATTTATATCCCTATCGAATAAAAATTAAAATCATTAAATAATGTTAATTTCTAATATAATTAATATTATTAAATGTTAATTTTTTCATTTCTAATATTTTAATCATATAATATTGTTTTATTATTCTTAATATTAATAATAATTATTATTAATTTTCTACTTATTATTAATTTTATTATTAATTGAAGCAAGGTGACAATATTTGTCAGGATCTTAACTTGTTATTATCCTAAATAATTTCATCATTAATCAACTAGATCCTATCTACTATTTTTACTTATTGTTAATATCAATATAATTATACTTTTATTAATAATATTAATTGCAATATTAGATAAAGTTAAAGATAAATTAAATTTATGAATTAATTAAGTTAATAATTTTATTTTAATATAATAAATATTGATAAAAATCTAATGCGTTTTATTTAATCAATGTTAAGTTGTTAACGGCTAACTGCATTTGGGCCCAAATCTTTAGACTTTTGGTTCAATTCATCCATAAGAGAATCAATCAGCTGGTAAACAATTTAAGAAGTAAAAAATATAAAAATATTTTTATTATATATTTTAATTATTAAACTAATTAGTTTGAAATTTATAATTTTTAAAGATATCCTAAACTCAAAGTATAATTATTAAATAAAATCTTTTTTATTTTCCAAAAATAAAAATTGAAAGTAATTATAAAAACTAATAATAAAATAAATAATTTAATTATATTAATCATAATTCTTATTAATACCTAATATTAAATAATTAAATAATATGTATTTAATTGATGATACATAAAATTATAACAAAAAATGAGAAAACAAAAAATATAGTTATTTTTATAAATTTTATAAATCGAAAAAAATCAAAATTAAAAACAAAAAACGAGAAATTCCAATATATAAGTTTCTTCATTGAACTTAAAAACGAAAAAACAGAAAACTTAAAATTAAATAAAAACAAACATGGTCCTTAATATCTAATTTCACATTTTATGGATTTATTTCATTAAATGTAAAATTTAAATTGCTTATATTTTCAAAATAAACTTTTATAAATTTAAGGGAAAACTCTTCATGTAATTTGATGAATTTAATATGAAAATTTATGATTTTCTGTCACAATTTATTAAATGAATTGGATTAACATTTATTATTTATATTTTACATAATGAAACTGATTTCAAGACAAAATAGTGCAAAAATTGAATTATATTGTTAAATTTGTTATGTTGCATAACATATTAACTCTCAATTAAATTTGATGCCAAATTAACATATAGTTCATAAAATAATAAAACGTAAAAATAACATAAGACAAACGTAGCAATAATTTGATCAATCATAATAATGTAAGAGAACCAAAATAATAATAAAAAAATATAAATCAACGATAAATCATAAATTTGTTAGTTCTAAAACCTTTTTAACCTCTTCCCTATTTTGTCTTTAAAGCACAAAAAAGTAATAACTCGAAAGGGTTTGAATAAAATACATATAGATATCAACATATATGGTGTATGAGAATTACAAGAGCACCTACTGCCTGGATGCTATTGGATTATATCATGGGTGGTACCTAGTGCCAGGCATATTTTGACACTAATCAAATGAAAATTTGCATCTTATGCAAGAAATTTAAGGTTCGATTACAGGTCACAAGAATAGAGACAGACATTAAACAAACAATTCGATGCTTCCACAGAAAGTCCCTAGAAAATCAGACGACGCTACTATAAAACAAGTGCTTCCTGCTTCTTCATAAGGAGATAATGGATGTAGTATTAAGAAGGGTGACTAACTCTTTAGATTACTTTTGTTTGTTAAACGTACCTTTTGTGTCTTACAGTATGGAGCAAGCCTTCTGACCCTTTTTCTTCTTCTTCTTTTGCTTTGGGGGCTGAAGAACAACCTTAATAGCGGCATCAAAAACTGCCTTTACATTCTGCAATAACAGCACATATACGAGTTAAATCCATTGGTAGGAGAGCCAAACACTATATTCCCAAACAGAGACGAAACGAAAGGAATACGCATACATTACCTGCTGAGTTTTTGAGCTGCACTCAATGTAGGCAGCTGCCCCAATAAGCTTTCTCAGTTCCTCGCCCTTAGGTGAAAATCAATCCAATACAACCGAGTTATTTAATAAGACCATAAAGATCACAAGTAACCTTCATTAGATTGCAGTTCTTTTTCATTACGTTCTAAATTTAATAATGTATCATTATACGCTAGTAAACATCGGAGAAGCTATTTACCTGTGCAGTGCTTATGGAGACTGCACCAGGATGCTCAACAAAGAACTGCTTATCCTCACGCAGATCTACAATGGTAAAAGACCGTAGAAAACTTTATGTGGTAAAAAATAATTGACCTCAATACGATAAAACATAAAGAAAGGACTTAAAAAAAAGGAGAGAATAGCTGTTGAGGGTGGAACAAGACCAAATAAAAGTACCTAACCCAAGCCAATAATACAGTGGCAGTACACAATTTGAACAAAGTTTGGCTAGCTCAAACACCAGATTGCAACAGTGGTGAAAAGGGAAAGAAGAAAAAAGTAATCTACCGTTTAGTTATCTGCTAGGAGCTGGACATGATTAGAGAACAAAGTTGGATAGCCTTATCATGCAAATGGATGAAAGCTAGTTCGCTCAACATGTGAGCTTTCCAATTTTTGAGACTTTGCCAAGAAACTTAAGCCATATCTCAACCATCACAATGCAAAAGAGCTTGAGACAAAGGATTGTATTCTGAAACAAGAAACTTGACAGAAACACGTACCAAGTTTTGTTCCAACAAGAATTACTGGAACTCCAGGAGCATAATGCCTCAATTCAGGAATCCACTGAAACAGAAAACCAGCAAGTAATGAGTCAACTTGTGGAATTTACGTTTATTTTATCAAAGGAATTATAAACCTCAAAGAAGTAAGATCCTGACAATGACTTGTAACCTTTTTGGCGACATTTTCATAACTGGCCTTGCTTATCAAAGAGAAAGCAAGAATGAAGACATCTGCACCTCGATAGCTTAAAGGTCTTAACCTGTTGTAATCCTCCTGACCTGTCATAGCAAGCCCAGTTAAAGCTAAAAAGCACAAAGGCCTTTTGCATCTGATAACCGAATCAAGTTATTAATATGCTCAGACTCGCTTTAATTACCAGCAGTGTCCCATAACCCTAAGTTGACAGTACTCCCATCCACAACCACGTTTGCACTGAAATTGTCAAAAACGGTCGGTACGTAATCCTGTTTTATTTTTTATTTTTATCAAGTTAGTAACCCATAGGCAATTGTGAGTCAAACAGTAAGAAAATCACAAATCAAGCCAAACAACACAATTTTCTTGTACTAGATTCAATCTAGTAATCTACTGAAGAATATGACAAACGAAAGAAGCAAAATAAGAAATCATTACAGCATGAACAAGCATTTTTCTTACTTCCTAGTTCGTATGAGAATCAGGAAAGAACAATCCACAACCAGAACACGTGCAGCCTTTTAGCCAAATCAAAGTTTTCAAACCAGATTCCAGAGGAAAAAACCACCACTGTCTATAATTCCAATGTTCGAAATATCAACCAATTATCTTGTAAGACCTTCACATAACTCTTAAGTGTGTGTATGCAACGTGAAAAACGGTTTGCGTAATTTTCGAAAATCTTTGGTACATAATCCTGTTTTAGATCAAATTAGACCTCACGGCAATATGGAGTCAAAAGAAAAAAAAAAGTAACTTAATCGAGCCAAAAAGCACATTTCCAATTCTATCTGAATAATCCGCAAAACTTGCATAAAACATAAATGCGATAAAAAAATCATAACTCGTCAAAATCGAGAATGAATGACCCACAACTAAAGTATGTACCTATTTTTGGCCAATTAAAGTTACAAAATCAGATTCCAAAAGAAGCGCTACTCATTTGAATTTTAAAATTCGAAAAGTCACACTTAACATGTCGCAACAGTTTCAACGTTTCAATCTAATTTCGCGGCCCCTAACCACTAGATAAATCATCTAAGCACTGGAAAAAATCACGCAAAATGTTCGGTCACAAATGTAAGGAATGAGAGTATAGTACCGTAGGGAAAGTATTGCTTGTGTAGGAAATGAGCAAACAAGTTTTACCGACGGCGCCGTCGCCAACCGTCACGCACTTAATAAACCTCGAAGCACTCATTTACACCGTCCGATCTCTTCTCCTGCGTAACAAACAGAACCTCAACGATAACACTACAATAACTGCCTTCAACCGTCACCGCCTCTCTCTTCGTCGCCTCCACGCTTTTTCTTTCCGATTCAAGTCCGATCGCAAGTTGAAGCTGTCACTACTCATTACCAGCTCAACATTCACTTAGATCTGTCACTTAAAACCTAACCGAGAATATCAAAGAAACACGAACAAGACCTCTCTAGTGAGTTCTAGTTGAGGGAGCGAGAGAGAGAGAGTTGCGCGAGAACAATAAGAAAGTTTGAAAGAAAGATACAGAGAGAGGAGAGACTCCGAATTGCGGTTACAGATTGGGTTAAACAGACTGTGTTTGGACAGAACTGACCTGCATCCTTTTGACAGCTATTGTCTTTATTTATTTATATAGCCCTCTATTTTAATCTATTCACAAATAATTATTACAATTAGTTTATATAATTTTAGTAAACTATATTTATAATTGCTTGGATAAATTTGAATTAAGTTTAAATAAATTACAATTGTAAAAGTTAACTCACTTTGTAAGGGTTAAAGGACCTGTTTCTGTAATTCCAACGTGTAACTATAAATTTAATATTATTTTAATATTAAATTGTTAAAAATAATTATTTTAATTAATATATGAGACCGACAAATTGTCATAACTAAGTGCAAAAAGGTAAAATAAAAGGACTTTAAGGACTCTTTTCGTAAAGATGGGAAGGGGGTGAGTAGTGGGGGGGTTGTTCTGAAGAATATTTCTTGCCTTTCAAGGGATAGGATAGGACCAACAACGAGACACATGCGATTCTGTAATGGTAGTTGTTCATTAGTTGGCTTCCTGTACCCTTTCTCTTTTCATGTGCTTTCTTTTTCTTCTTTTATTACCTAATATCAATGATGACTTGAAGTGTCAAGAAAATATAATCAATTTATATTTTTACATTAAGTTGAATTTTTTATTGATTGGTGTCAAATTTTGATTGGTCCAATTTAACGTGACTAGCATTGTCGTAGGTACAATTGCCTTATGAAGTTAGGTTTGAGGAACCGAGAAGACGTGCCACGGTCTAATCCAACACTAAATGGATACTTGAAATGGCCTAATCGCTAACCTGGGAGCAATAACGGACCACCACTCACTTTATTATAGCTTTCTTTATTAGTTTGAGGTCAATGTCATCGGGAAAAAAGGATTAAATTGGTTTGAATTACATGTGCCTGTCGAAGTACGATTTGCTCTTTTCCTGCTAGTTTGCTCCGCGGACTCTCCTTCGACTTCTTCGATTATTTTTTAAAGGTAAAACATAAATTAATAACAAAAGAACTTCCTTTTAATTTAAGAAAATTTATAAAATTTTATTAATTTTAAAAATTCTATGTGTTATTTAATTTTTTAAAAATTCTCTTCATGTAGACTTAAATTAAAAATAATAATTAAATATACGCAACATAACATATGATACGTGGACTAATTAATTATCTTATTAATAATATTTGATTAGTTAAAGTTTGATAAGGGTACATCCGAATAAATTCTCGAATGTACAAACGAATTAGAAGGATATACATCAAAGTGTGTTTTCTTGTAGGCTGACCAGTTGTTTATAGATGCTACCAGGTCTTGCAATAAGTTGATTATGGCTGCCAAGTTCAACGACCTTCCCTTGTTGAAGCACTGCAATAGTATCGGCATCCTTGACAGTTGATAACCTGTGTGCTACTAGAACTGTGGTTCGACCTTCCATGAGCTTGTCCAAGGCGTCTTGGACAACCTTCTCGGAAGCTGTATCTAATGCACTTGTAGCTTCGTCCAAAAGAAGGATCGATGGGTCTTTAAGAATGGCTCTTGCAATTGCGACTCTCTGTTTCTGCCCTCCTGATAGTTGCAACCCTCTGTCACCTACATGAGTTTGATAACCTTGAACCATTCTGCTGATGAATCCATCAGCGTTTGCTGCTTTTGCTGCTTGCATTATCTCGATATCCGATGCATCTTCGTTACCATATTTGATGTTTTCGTATATTGTCGTCGAAAACAATGCAGGTTCCTGTTGAACTAAACCTATTCTCTTCCGGAGCAACTTCAGGTTTAAGGTCTTGATGTCATTTCCATCAACCAGGATTGTCCCAGAAATGGGGTCGTAGAATCTAAGGATCAAGCCAATTGCCGTACTTTTCCCTGACCCGCTTTGTCCAACCACGGCTAGACTTTTTCCTGATGAAATCTTCAGGTTTAAATTCTCAAAGATTGTGATATCAGGCCTTGCAGGGTAGTTGAACCTGACATTCCTGAAAACTATATCACCTTTCACTTCAGTTACCATTTTCGAGGCAGGATCATCCGGGTCTATGGCCGTTTTCCTACGAAGAATACTGAACACTGATCCAAGTGCCTCTGAACCCTTCACAATGTCTGGCGCAAGGGCAAGCGTCTCTGCTATTCCCAATGCCGTAACTATCAAAATCATGAACGCCTTCATGGAGTGTCCAAAATCAGATTGCTTCCGCTTGATCAGGACTGATGCGTACCAAAGGGCAAGCGCATAAGAACACATAGAGAGTAGATGCGACACACCATATCCAAAACCTGACATATGCCCACGAACAAGTGCTTGCCTGTTGGGTTTGTCCAATTCTGAAGCAAAATGCATCGAGATTCGTTCTTCAGCTCCAAACGCAGCAACTGTACGTATATTGGCAATCGCTTCGCGTGCCAAAGTTGTTGCTCTACAGTAAGCATGGTAGTCTCCTCCGTACCCCTTGATAAAAAGTTGCTGCAGATTTTAGATATAGTCAGTAAAATTCAAGTACTGTGCTGACTAATTAACAAACTATGGATATGAAGAAAAGGTAAGGGAATGCCTCGGTTATGGAAGCTGCAATGAGGAGAGGGAAGGTGGCTACAACAACTGATGTTATGCGCCAGTTCAATGTAAAGGCAATGACACATGCAGTTACAGTGAGTGATACGTTCTGGACAATTGTTGAGAGACGATCAGCGAGAGCACTTCGCACCAAGGTTGCATCTGCTGCTAAAGCTGACGTCAAAGCACCAGTACTGTGCTCATCCTGATCAAACCAGCCAATCTCGTTTGATAGCATAGCTGCAGTAAAAACAAGAGAAGTTTTATTTAATTTCCGAAATATAAATTTTATTAATTTGTTGTAAATATAAATATAAATATAAATATTACGGACTTGCAAATCAGGTCATCAATAGACACATAAAAAATTGTAAATCATAAAAATATATTTATATCAATTTAAAATTAATTAAATTTATCTCTTATATTAATTATTCAATAATTAAATATTTTTCAGCATTCATATAATCAAAGCATTTTTTAAAATTTAATCTTTATCTATAAATTACTTACATAACAAGGGGGAAGAAAAAAAGGAGGAGGCAAAAGAAAACCTGAGAACATTGATAAACGAATGCGAGTAGTGAGACGTTCACCCATCAAAGTGTAGTAGTAGTGTTGGAGAAGATATACAGGAATGGTGACAGCACCAGCTCCAACAAAAATGAGAGCTATCCGTTGGACCTCATGTTTCATTCGAGTTGCATCAGGAAAATAAAATGCCGTCAGGACATGAGACATTCCAAGAGCAAAGAGAGGTGCTTGTGCTCCAGCTAGAATCGCACCTACTGATCCAAGCACTGCGTAAGGCCACTCTGGTGCATTTAGTTTCAGCAACTCCATGATTGATGGCGCTGGAGTTGGAGCAATGCTTGGCCTTGACAGGTTTTCGTCACTTGAATGCATCTCTCTCGTTGTGGTTGATTGGACTTCCGACTGGTGAATGTTTGTAAGTTCTTTAAATCCTGAATTTGAAGCAGTTCCAGAAAGATCTGAGGAAGTTGGATTTGTATGAGTTTTTGATGCTTGCAAGCTTACAAGAGTTGCGTACTCTCCTTCCATAGACATCAGCTCCGAGTGATTACCACTTTCAACCACCTGACCATTTTTTAAGACGAGAATTTTATCAACGTTTCGAATGGTGGATAATCGGTGTGCAACGATTATTGTAGTCCTCTCAGACATAATCTTCTCCAGAGCTTGTTGAACAGCAAGTTCTGATTCTGCATCAAGAGCACTGGTGGCCTCATCTAAAAGTAGTATCTTTGGATTCCTCAGAATTGCTCTGGCTATAGCGATCCTTTGTTTTTGTCCACCAGAAAGTTGAGTTCCACCTTCACCTACCTAGGTACAAGAAAGCATCAAAACATCGCGTAAAGCTGAAACTACGAATTAAACCAGGGGATTCAGGGCAGGATTTACCTGAGTTCTGTAACCATCAGGCAACTTTTGAACGAAAGAATGTGCATTAGCTGCTTTGGCTGCTTGGATAATCTGATCCATGCTTGCATATTCTTTACCAAACAGAATGTTGTCAATTATAGTTGCAGCGAATAATGCTGGTTCTTGACTGACCAATCCCATCTGTTCTCTCAGCCATTTTAACTGAAGAGTCTTAAGATCATTACCGTCCAACAATATTTGACCTGATAAGATCGATGTACAAGCTTAGGCTTCATTACTCATAGCCTAAGTTGACCGTTCAAAGTTGTATTAAGGTACCTGATGTGGGTTCATAGAATCGTTGAAGCATGGATATGACAGTACTCTTTCCCGAACCACTAGGACCTACAACTGCAAAGATCTTCCCAGCAGTAACTGAAAAGCTCAAATTGTCAAAAACCATGTTGGGTCGTGAGGGATAAGCAAACTGAACCTCACAGAATTGGATATTCCCTGCAACTTTCTGCAACACAATACCGTCTCCTGACATATCTGAAGCTTTGGAATCTGCTTCAATCATGTTAACGATATTGGACACGGCAGCTTTGCCTTTTGCAATGGCAGCCAGATTCGGAGTGGCCTGACCAAGAGCTCTGGCAAAAACAAAAGATTATTGATGTTCTATATCAAACAAATGAGCATCATCATCAAGAACTGGCTCTTTTTGCCACTCAAAAACAACTTACAATCCACTGAAAATGACATTGATTATCACTGTGAATGCCTTCCCTCCATTTGTGTGGTGATGACTGATAAGAATACCAGCATACCAGAGAAGCAATGCCCACGCACAGAATAGTAGTGCATATGTAAATCCAACGCCAACTCCTTTAGCAACACCACTTTTCTTCCCTAGATTATATGCATTTTCAAGGGACTTGGAATATCCTTGGATTGCTTTGTCCTCTCCTACAAATGAATAAACAGTACGAATTTGCGAAATCACCTGATGATAGACGCAAATGACAGGAATCAGGACAATTAACTCAAGTTTTTGTTCTTCATTTTTCTATTGAAGAAGAAAGTATTAAATGTGTACCTCTTCTGCAACTTTCCCTGCCTCAGCATATGCAGTCTCACCTTTTTCTGATAGAGTAGACATAATTACAGTATAAGCTCCTCCAGCAACAGCTATCAGTGGAACCACAGCTAAGGTTAGTAGTGTAAGCTGCCATACTGAAGCAAATCCAACGGCAAATCCAACAAAGAACTGAGAAAGATAACGAAGAGCATGGCCTATCTGCACAATGATACTGTAAGAATTGGACCAGGCAAAAAGGTAATTATCATTGGTCTATATACAACTGATTCTTCTTTATCATCACCTTATCTCCTATAGCATCTTGTACTAATATTGCATCACTCGATATGTGAAATATGATATTCGAATCTCTAGCTTCTGTATCGAAGAAATTCATGTCCTTTCTCAGAACAGATTGAAGATATCTCAAACGTAAACGAGATGTCTGTCTCTCCCCAGTCTGCATCCAAAATGCTACACCTGAAAGGATCAATTCCAACTTCATTTAAGAGTCAATCCTGTTCGAGACAATTTTCGTTGAACTTCAGGAGAAACTTACCAATCCAAGCTGACGCAAGAATCACGATTCCCAAGTATACCAAGTATAAAGCATTCTGCAGCAAAGGAAAGGCTATAAGATTTCTACTTAAAATCCAAATCTTTCCCCAAGAACTTGTCTAAGGATCTGTCTTCTAAAGGGTCCAAGGGAATAGGATATATGCACTTTTAACGTTGTTTATGGACATTGAGAAACATTGGTCAAAGTTTGTTTGGCATGTACGAATAGGAGACAGCATTTTGTCATATACCTTGGAGACTTCAGAAGACATTTCATGGGCATTTTGAGTTAAATGTCCCAGAGAATCAATCATTCGTCCAAATAAGATAAAGAATACAGGCAGAGCAGCTCCATGGATACACGCCCCAGCACTTCCAAGAAACATCAACAAGTGATCAACTCTATCAGCAGCAGAAAACAGAGCAAAGAATGGAACAGTGGGCTTCTTGCCAGAATCCGATGGTTGGTCTACTTTTGGAAATGAATTTTTGTCTGAAACCTGATCAGAAGCAAGCTCCACCTCTGCCATTGTAAACATTATCGTGAGACAGCAAATTCTGACATGAATAAAAGCCCAAAAGCTGCTTGTTTCATTTGAGAGCAAGAGGAGGTTGAGCAGTCCATTCCTGCAAATAAATGTAAAAGCTTGACTAATCAGTTAAAGCCAACCAAAAACTCGGCTCCTTTAATTCGCCCTTGTAATATGGATCAAAAAGGAACTGGGATTTAATTAATGTATGGTAATCAAGCAACTAACGTTACAGATTTCATATCCATAACAAGAAGTCTTTATGTTCGTTGGCTTCGATTAAAATGAAAGCAACTTAAGTAGTTGGACACCTTTATTACACATAGCATGACCTGATATGGTTAGAAAAGACACAGCATATTCAAGAAATGTAGAGAACCTTTTAGGTAACTTTTGAATCAGCAATGGAGAACTGGAAAGGACATGAACCATTTATTGCGGACTTGTGCGTGGAAGAGGACCAGTGCAATGAGGCAATAACTAGTCTCCATTATGTCCTCCTCTAGACAGTAAGTTGGTCTCTATTATGTCATCCACACCTACTAATACAACCAATCCCAAAGAAATTAAAAGAGAATATGAACAAGCACTTATGAGTCACTCTAAGGTACTACAGGAAATTGGGCCCTTTCTTTCATTGTTCTTTGTCCTGCGGGGATAAAATTTGAAGCTCCAGGCACGTCATCAATTTTCAATTTTCTTTTCTACTTACATTATATAAATACGACCAAACAGATGACCATTATTCGATGGTCATTATTTGACATTAAAGAATTTTTTATGAAAATCAATATTTTAAAAACTCGAATTTAAGGTATAAAAGGTTTAACCAATATTAGATCGTCATAAAATTAACTAAAGATCAAGGCTTGGTTCGGGAAAGTGGTGGCGGTTGATAACCTGCTGAAATGATAAGTACTTAAATGTTTGAAGATGTTGTTTTGGTAATTGTTGAAATGTGAAAATAGGTGTTTGGCAAGTGTGGTTGAAGTTGATGAAAAGAAATAAAATCACTAAAAGACCTATTGATTTAATAAACTATTAATTATTGTATAAATAATTAAAAATATATTATTAGTAAGATAAATTTAAAATTATAAATTAAAAATATTAAATTAAAAAAAGAAAATATAAATAAAATAAATTTAGTAAATAAAATATTTCATAAAAATATATTATTAGTCATATAAATTCAATTTATAAGTAAGAAAATATTAAATTAAAATAAGAAAATATAAATAAAATAAATTTAGTAAATTAAAATATTATTAGTCATATAAATTCAAATTATAAACATTAAAATATTAAATTAAAATAAGAAAAATGTAAATAAAATAAATTTAGTAAATTTAAATTTAAATAAATTTAAATTTAAACATTTATAACTTACACAACAACTTTAATTTAGACATAATCCAATGATACACCTTCAAGAAGAACTATTAATTTTAATGCCACTATCATTAAACTAATGTTTAATCAGTAATCTATGAGCAATTAACCATTCAAGGGAGGAGTCATGAATGCTTAAGCAAATGATGAAATTACGATCTCTTATATGTCTTTGCATTAAACATCGCATTGGTAATGGAGAAAGGACATAGATTTGTCAGTTAGCTTGATATCAACCCTTTAAGTATTAAAATTGAATTCCAGCATCTTCGATGGATATTGAATTCTAATGGACAATACCCCAACCACTCATGTCATATGATGTTCATGAATTCTACTTTGTTAGTCCCTTGGCTCGATCTTATATGGAAGAATACGATATGCCCTAAGGCAGTTTTTATTACTTGTCAGTGCATCTCTTCTTTATGTGCAGTTTTTCCAAGGCCGTATAGAGTCGTATGCTACACATGCTACCAGATAATAATAGTGGATATTGATGGGAGTAGGTTCTGAATTGGATTATCAGGAACACCAACCATGGATATCTCAACCCACATATTGCGATTCACGATTTCTAACATCATAGTAAAATAATAAAATTATATTTTAATGTTTTTTCCACACAGTATTTCCCTCATTCTATGCATAAAACAAGAGAGATAGAGAGAGAGACCATCTGTCGAGTGTCGAATACAAAGTTTTTGCCTTCAACTCTTCTGTTTGCGCACCCCAATTCAAAAAATCAGGTGGTGATTGCAAAACTCTGTTGATGGTCGTTGCCATTTTGAAACACGAGAAGAGAAAGAAATATCCTCACGCTTGATAGTTGTAATGGGGGAAGATCTTCGTTTGCCCACAATCATAGGATCACTTGACACCTGTCCATTCTCCTATACGTCCATTTCCTGAATTGCCCTGTGCTATTTCCATTATAGTACCGATCGTATTATTCAGCCGATTTTTCGAACCCGAATGCGAACCATCCCACATAACGAAGTACCCAACTGAAACTGATCCCATCACGGGAGGCGTAAAAGTCTCCGGAGATTGTCAGTTGCTCCGGTATCAATGCCTACGGCTTCTGCAGTGCAACTGAGTGCTTTTGGCTTCATTGAGAACTTTGGCAAAGGCAAGCTACTTGGTGGTGGAGACAGTGTAAAAACCGAACCTGAAAACTTCTGCAAGTGCTCTAACGATGACATGGAAGAAGATAAAACCTTAAAAACATCCTTTGGTAGGTCACTGGGGTCGGGTCCTGACGGTGAAGTCGATGAAATAATCGGAGACTCAACTTTCACAGAAACTTTTGTAGCTAGAGAGCCATGCTTTGGTTCGTGCCTTTTCGTGGATTGTTTTGCCTTCTTTGACGTGAAGGTATGATCCCTGTTTCTGTTGTTTTTTCTCGAAGCTGGTGGCAAAGAGAGACCACGATTTAGAGAGTTAGGGACTGAGATATGGGGTCGCGAGATTGGAAGAGGAAGAACAGGTGGTTGAAGTTGTTGGAGTGGGTGCACAATATGAACTGGAGGGTATGAGAACGAGAGAGATGGAGTATGAGAATACAATAAGCTTCCATGGATGACGTTGTTCATTGGAGGCAAGTTCTCAGTTGGTCTGGCAACAAACCCTCGAGAACCCTTTTTTCTAGGGTTCGAAACAGGCCTGTATGGAGAAGAAGAGAGTGATTGGTGATCCGATAATGGAACAAACTTTGCCTCCATTTTTGCTGGTTTACCACCTTACAGATCTGAAAATCAAAACTAGAAACAAAGTGTTGAGTAAATATGTATATGACAAGGCGATGATCTTAAAATAACACGATCAAAAGCCTGGAAATGTCAGTTAACTCTATGTATAACAATTAACAAGCAGAGAAAATGAATCCAAAGATGCACAGTTACTGTTGCTTCAGAAAACCAAACCACAAACTTTACGGATCTGTATCTGTATTTACTTTTGAAGATAAACTAGATCGAATCCTTGATCAAGATAAACAACAAAGAGTAACCCTCATTGAAGAAAAACTGGATCTTGCGATCTAAAAAGGATTGGATTCCCAAGATTGAAAGAGAGTTTATGTACTTAAGATGTAGGAGATTTTTGTTTCTGGTGTGGTGAACACAAGTAACCTACTTTTATAGGAGAGACGGCAAGACAACGGCTAGTATATGAAAAAAGAGATCGCGGCAATTACTAATTTACCGACAACCGTTAGTGGTCGGTTACCCCTTGGTCCAAGCCCGGGACACTGTAGGGCGGCAACCGCCAGTTTCATCTTGACCGTTGGATTGTATTCACAGAAATAGCCGTTGAGGATGTTGTGACCGTTGATGTTCCTTTGGGGTCTTTGAAGTTGGTTTTTGTCGTCTAGGGGGTAGGAATCAGGAATCCTAGCCACACAACGATCTAAGTTTCTGTGGGGTCTACGCTTTACTTTGTTTCCTGTCTCTGTAACCTCGAGACCGGGGAATCAGCGAGAGCGTCAAGGTAAGAGATTTTTATGTGAAGCGGTGTGGTCCCATGATAATAAACTGCACCACTTCGTGGGCTGCTGACAAGTGTCAGCGGTAGCAACCATTCCTGATTTGGAATTTTAAGATTTTTCTGATGATTGATAGGCACATCAAGGAAAACAATGGTGTTATTTGCGTTCATCACCTTTAGTTTGTAACCTTAATCACCCCTAGATAAGCCCTGTACGATAGACTTGATCAAGAGAATATAGATAAGAGGATTTGAACACATGACCTTTTGATCCACACATATATATCTAGAACGAATGATCTCGCAGTTACTATCATTTAAATATGCAATAAGTAAATTTCTTAATTGACACAATAGCCTGCAAATTAAGTCAATCAGGTACTCCGCATTAGGTAAGTCCTGTGTGACAGGCTCGATCGAAAGAATGTAGATAAGAGAATTCAAATACGTGATCTTTTGGCCTCATATATATATATTAGAACGGATGAACCTACAGTCACTATCTTTTAGATGCACAGTGAGTAAACCTCCTGATTGATGCAATAACCTGCAGATCACGTCAACCAGGTACTCCATACTAGGTAAGTCATGTACAACAGATTTGATCGAGAGAGTGTAGATAAGAAAATTCGATCACATGACCTTTTGGCCCCATATATATATAACGGATGAACTCACAGTCGCTATCTTTTGGACGTGCTGTGGGTAAACCTCCTGATTGGCGTAATAGCTCGTAAATCACGCCAACCAAGTATTCCGTACTAGGTAAACCCTGTACGACATGCTCCATCGAGAAAGTGTAGATAGAGGGATTCGAAGACAGGACTTTTTAGCCCCATAGTCCTCACTCTATCAACTCAACTACTCTCTAAGGGCAAAAAAGTAACTTTACCGGTTGTTCCAAGGTCACTTCCACTTTAAATAAATTATCTTAAAAACTAATATAACAAATTTAATTTAAATAATATTTATAAGTTTAATAATATATTACTCTTAATTAATATTCTTTTTAAGATTATGGTTATTTATATTCCTCCTTATACCTCAAATCTTTAATTTCTAAAGTTGAAATAACATAAAAAAATGATTTGACCACTTAACCTTAAACTGGCTTTTGCTTTGAGAATCCTTTGCTTTCTCCCGTCTCCAACGTGGCCATTATATTTAAAAGCTTACCTTTTTCACCTTTCATTTGCTTTTTGCTTGTCGTTAATTTTTAAAGTTCCATTATATTGTCTCACTTTCCCTTTTCTTTCCACGAATTTTCGAAAAAGCAAAAGTTCTATTACATTGTATAATGGATTCAAAGAAGGCTAAAAAAGAAAAAGGAGAGAAAAGAATAACAAGTCCAAGGCTTTCTCACGTGCTTAAGAATGTTATTGACTACTTTAAAGAATATTTTAAAAATTAAATTAATTCAGTCAATTTAATAGCAAAATTTTGAATTTATTAAATTTTGAATTTTTAAATTTGATCTAGTTTAACAATATTTATTATTAAAAATTAATTAATTAATTAATCAGTTTTTATAAATTAATTATTTTTTATTTAATAATTTTTTAATTAAACTTTAAATTTTTTAACGGAAAAGAGTAATCTTCTTTAATTTTTTTAAATTATTTAATTTTATTCAATCTTTAATTAATTTTGTGACGATCTAATATCTCATGAACCTTTTAAACCCTTAAACCTCTTATCTTTCCGCTATTTTTCAGTTCAATGTTTAAAACATTACTTTAACGTATTACGTACTTGAACTAAACAGTTCTTTTTCTTATATTAACAACTTTTAAGAATACTTTTTATTTAAATAATTAACAATAAATTCAGATTTAAAACTCAAATAATTATCAGGACTTCAATACAGAACAATATTGATTAATTAAAACCCAAGATCTCAACATTTCAAACATGCTTTAATGAGTTCTATAACCATTCAAGCCACCCCATGAAATTTGAAAACCATGTACGCCTCATTTCCTCCCTGTTTAAACACTTCTTGACTTTGGGTGGCGTTGTTTTCTGCCAACTTTCTGCACCGTCCATTACAATGCAATGAAAAGCACCAAAAGAAAGATAAGTTTAGAGAAATTAACTCTTTGATTATAGTATAGTAACGTAAATCAAGTAGTTGCTACCTTGAAAGTAAAGAACTCAAATTATAGATTAACACGTAACCTTATTCATGCCATTGAGGACTGTGGCCAAATGGTTGAGAGCAGAATTTGACGTGTATTAAGTTCCAGGTTCAATTCCATGTCACGTTGTTATAGTCTTCGTAAAAGTCTGGGCCAACCAAGAGTTTTATTTAGGAGGGATGTTACTCGTTGGGCTCTCTTGTTGGAAGTGTTGCCCACTGAGCCCCCTTGCACACAAGATGTTGCTCCCTGAGTATCTCATAAAAAATTTCCTTTGTATTAAAAAAAATCACATTTTTTAATATACGTATTCTTGCTGCTTATAACTATAGCCTTTATCATCTCATATTAACGTAAGGTTTGGAGAGTTTAATAATATATAATCTTATTTTTATAAAATAAAAGGCTATTTTTAATAAACTATAGATACATTTGACGTGAAGAGTTAAAAAAAATTAACAAATATCTTTTATAGTATCATAAATTAGGGAATCCCATTTACTTATCGGTCTGTCTTTAAACTTTTATAAAAGTTAGTTCATAAAAAGAAGTTGGGTTCGTTCCATTGGAGTGGATCAACTGATAGAATTTGTTATATATAAGATTTTATATTGGAATTTGAAATTGCTACGATTCTATTGGAAATTAATATAACCTCTTAAAAGAAAATTTTGATGTAAAAAAATCTCATTTAAAAAAGTTTTTTAATTGGTTATATATTTATAGTATTATTTATTTTATTACTTATTTTATATTTTATAATATTTATTGTTATTATTTATATCTATTTTATTTTTGTTTATTTTTAATTATTATTATTTTATTTATTTAATTTTACATGTGGGTTTATAAAGATTGAGTACTTTCAGCAAAGGTTTTAAAAATTACATTAAATCTTTTGTTTCAGTTATTCTATTTTTATTAAATCTTATCCATACATTTATATAAGATCTACGTAAATATATGGATAAGATTTAAATAACATGATAAGAAAACTAAACAGAAGATCCGGTCCTTTTAAAATTATACCAAACTAACTGATCCAACTGAAATAAATATGAATCGATCGGTCCGGTTTACATTTATAATCCTTATAACCAAAAACTGACCGGTTTTTTTTTTTCAGAAAAGAGGTAATGACTAATGACTCAGCCAACTTTTTTACCAAGCACATGGGACCCACAATTATGGGACCCACCCCTGATTTCTTCAGCTTTCTGCTTTTGCAAACCAATTAATTAATGATTCTGGCAACACGTGGAACCCACATTGTTCTTTAACGTGCAGATCCACCATAAATTTCTCTCCCCTCTTCTTGAGTTTTAAATTAATACGATTGAATCATAAATCTTCTGAATTTTCAATCTAACTTTTTTTCATTTCAATTCTTACACATTCTAATTAATAAATTATATTTTTAAATTTATATTCTTTATTTATATATTTACATTTTAATTTAAAAATTTATTTTAAATTATTATTGTTTTAAAATAAATTACTATTTTTATCCTTAAAAATACTAAATTTATTTAATTTTACTAAAAAATATGTTTGTCAAAATTTTAGTTCTTTACTTATCTCCTTATATTTTAATTAAAATTTTAAAATATCATTGTTAAAAACTAATTGTTATTTTTATATTGAATTTTTTTAATAAATTGAATTATTAATTAGTATATATAAGTAATTTTGTTTAAGATAATTTAAGAATGTGTTAAAAATAATATTTAAATTATAAAGAAGTATAGTTAAAGGACATTAAAAAAGAAGTTAAAATAAAGCTAGTCTTTTCTATTGACTTTTTAAAATATACTTTAATTTTTATGAGTCTTTAAATAAATGATAATATATAATACAAGTTTTTTATTATTATTTCAAAATTTATGTTAAATCCAATTTTAGTTTAAATTATTATAGATTTAATCTTAGTCCAAATTATTAAATTTATTATATATTAATAGACATTATTAGTTCATTTTTATTTCAATAAAGTATTTTATTTTAAACTATATTTTTACTTATTCTTATAATTTTTACTTCATATATATTATATACCGATTTTATAGCGTTTTAATATTGGTTAAAACTTTAAATTTTAAACCTTTGCTTTAACCAATTCAATGTCTAATCTTGTTTTTAAAATATTACTTCTAGACCTCTCTAAATCTCGAGATTTGTGAGATTTTCGCGAAGTTGTTGTTTAATTAAATCTTCATTTTTTATTTTAGAAACTTGTAAAAAGATAAATTTAAGATAGAAACATACTAAATTTTAAAATATAAATTAAATTAAATAATTAAATTTATAAAATAATTTATTTAACATATATAATTTACTGCGCTCTTGAAAAGACCACATATTCTTTTTTATTAAAAGAAATTTGAATTCATATTTGGATACTTACTTGTAATGATATTAAAGAATATGGGGAGGGAATCTATGTAGAAAATTAGTTGTATAGCTGTAATTGGTTATAGTTTAGTTACAGAATTAGTTACACTAGCTGTATATATTTAGACCCTTGTACAGTGATAACGTGTGTGTTGAATGAAAATCATTCTTCCATGGTTCTGTTTAGCATTTTTTCCTTTGATTTCATTTCTTTACAATCTACACCTAAAACTAAACTTCTAAGAATTTACTATGGATTGCGGTTTGTAGGGTGGCATGGAACAAGAAACGTGATATTGGAATCCGATTGTAAAATAGTCATTAACATGTTGATACATAGAAAAAATGCTGGTGAACACACGCAGGTATTACAAAACATCAAGGAGTTTCTTGACAAAGACTGAAAAACAAGTATGCAATATGTGCCGAGAGAAGTAAATCAATGTGCAAACTTTATTGCGAAATATGCTCACAATATAACGATAGGGTACCACACTATGATATCTCCTTTGCTTAGAATGGGAGAGATGTTGATGTTGGATGGTAAGTTTCACCGTACATATTGAGCTATTCAATATCTTGCATTCAAAAGGTAGAATCAGTCTTCTCAGGCGCCTCTATACTTTAACCCGACAGAATAGTGAAAAGATAAATTACAGTTTAATCTCATTCAATTCTTTAAAAAAAAAATCCCGTATTTAGTACGTATAAGAAGCCACCATATTCAATAAAACTCCCGCGTTATTATTATTGAGAATCGAACTTAAAACTTTGCAATTAACAATCTCCCTAAACACCAGTTGAGTTGCTCACGCGGGCTTGAGCCAGTCGATATCTGCCTTTATGTCATGCATGAGCAATTCATCCCTACTTTATTTGGCACTAATACGAGGGTGAATAGAGAATGAAGGGAGCATATCGATGCCAAATAAAGCAGGGATGAATTGCTCATGCATGACATAAAGGCAGATATCGAGTGGCTCAATATCAATATTATAAAAGAACATAAAAGGTCGGTGTCTTAAAAGAATGGTCATATGATGCAACCCATAGCCTTTTCTCTTGTTTGCATCAAGTCCAAAGGCATTATTGTTCCCCCTAAAACGTCACAATATTTCCAGATATTTCACATGTAAATATATTATTAATTATATTGTTATTAAATACAACTTGCAGTTAAATACGATGAAACACATTACTTAATTGTTAGACATGTTAACTATTCTTTTTTTTTTGGTAAATAAAGTGAGGGCAAAGCCTTGAAAGGAACAAAAATTAAGTCATCTCCTTAGTAAAGCTGGCATGCCGTCGTATTTTATCTACCAAATCATCAGCTACAATCGGTTGCAGCGAGTTTGGATAGTCCTCAAACTGTTGTAGGCCTCATTTGTCAACAGTGACCAATTTGGTCAAATGATCCGTAGCCATGTTAGCTTTCCTGTGTCTATGAACAAGGTTGACACTCCAATCCCGTTTAAGATAATCCTTAATACTACGAATAAGTCTGTTTGGTGATGAAACATTATCTCGTCTCTTCAACATTTTGACTATACCAATATTGTCACATTCCACGACATGGTTACGAAAGTTGCGATTCCAAGCAAGGCGAAGCCCATAAAAAATGACCTATAGTTTTGCATTCTTGATTGAGCTTATATTGACATAGCGATTATATCCGATCAACCAAGAACCATTCGCGCTACGAAACACACCCGCAGTCATATTCTATTTATAATAACAACAATAATAACTTAATAATAGGAATAACAATAGGCAGTTCATAAGCTTAGATTCAAGTGTTTCAATAGGTCGACTTAGGCTTAGGTCAACTCGAAACCCTTTGCTTAGAAGAATTAGCCTCAGGATCTATAATAGAATAATAATTATAAAAAACCGTTATTTTACACATTTAATTTTAAAAAACATATTTTAAAAAGTTGAAGTAGCTATCCCATTGCCAAGTAAAGTAAACTCCATAAAATAAAGAGTTAATTATAAAAAATTTTAAACTTTATTTAATCTTGGAATGCTAATTTAAAATTTTAAAAATTTCATTAAAATATTTTGATTTTCAATTTTTAATAAAATTATAAGACATTAAGTTTTTTATTAATGTGAATGACAAATTAGGACTTTTTACATGATTGTCATATATTATATTCGTATTAAGCATAAATTTTATTATTTAATAAATTAAATAAAATCAACATTTTAAAAATAATTGCAAAGTAAAACATATGAAATAGTGTATAATCATTTAGGGTGTTTGATATTTATAATTTATTAAATAATAAATTTCATACATAACATAAATATAATATATGACATCTACGTGACAAAAATATTAATTCAACATGATAAGTCGTATCGTTTTCGTTACTTAACGTCAAATTATTTTATTTCTATTTTTAAAGCTTGGATTAATAATAAAATTGAATAAAGTTTATGCATTTTTTACAATTAAACCTAAATTAACAGAGACAGGTCTTGCTTGCTAAATGTTTCAACATCAAGAGACCGTAAAGCCTCAGGTATGGGGTACTGTGCGTATCCGTAAAGAAAAGGCAAGCATTCCCTTACCTGAATTTATGTCCTGTTTTGGCTTACAGACAATAAGAAAAGCAGAATTGTCAAGTTTTCATGCAATACAACTAACAGAAACTATACCTTCCATCGAATTAACTACAAAAAAAAAAAGAAGTTTAGCGAGGGAAATTATTGACAGAAAATCTACGCATTTTGTCGGTAAGTTAAGTTAGTGATGAAATTTATTGACAGATAAAGGCGTTGGAAAAACGGCCGTCAGTAATAATTTGCGACAAACCACAATATGTTTATTGCAAATTTACTGACAGACATTTTGTATTACTGTCGTTGAATATACCGACAGTTATTCTGTGCTGTCAGACAAAATTGGTTATTTCGTCGGTAAGTTAATGAAAATATTACCTACGGTTATTAGTTATCCGTCGGTAAATCGAATAGATTTTACCGATGAACTTTGTTTTTTGTTGGAAAATTTAATAAAACTATTTTTTCTGTCGGTAAATTTAGTAAAACTATATATTTTTAAATTTTCCTACATTTAATTTTATTTGATGATCTTATAATTTATGCATAATTTATACAGTTATCAGTTATCTGTTGATAATATTTTGATTTGTTTCTACATTTAATTTGTCAAAACAGAAAGTTGATTGATGATATAAAGTAAAAACTATCTTAATTAATTAAAAAAACTATTTTGTATATAATAAGTATTTAATTCATACGAAATGACTATAAGTATGCTATTCATTTGGTGACTGTGGATGCTCTGATTACTGCAATAAGATTCTGCTCCTCTCTTTCAACTCATCAACCTCATTACGGAGCTGAGCTATATACTCTATCGACTGTTGCAACTGAGTTGCCAATGTTTGTACTGTGCTATGAAGGTTACAAACTTCATTGGGTGCGGACCATCTACTAGATGCTGCTGTACCGAATGTGGAGGATTAGGAATAACATGTATTCGCAAATGAATCTAAGTTGACTATTTTTCCACGACGGTCCCTACCACTCACTACATAAAGATAAGTTTAACTCTCATCAACATCTTCAGACTACTGAGACTGTCGTTGAATGTTTTCTTATATTTGGTCATATCAGAAGGCAATGTTTATGTTAGTAAGTGATAATTATTAAGCATTAATACTAAAACATAAATTTCACATACCGTCATGCTTATTAGTGTGAGTGTGAAAAAGAGCCGACAGGGTGTTGGCTTCGTGCCCATAGACTTTTCCTGCATCAGAATAAACTGTTATAAGTGAACTACAATTTATAAAAATTTCGACAGAATTTCCTGTATTT
This sequence comes from Erythroxylum flavicans, assembly GCA_027576715.1. Lineage (NCBI taxonomy): Eukaryota > Viridiplantae > Streptophyta > Magnoliopsida > Malpighiales > Erythroxylaceae > Erythroxylum > Erythroxylum flavicans. The sequence goes on from JANZXP010000002.1 coordinate 524,923, forward strand.
TTATAATATGTACCCGTTATTGAACAAAGAAAGTAACTTAACAACACAACTATATATGGCATTAGACATTTATAATATTATCATTTTTCATAATACACATATTTTCATTCCAAAATTTATACATCAAATTAAATTGAAATACACCAAAGTAAAAAAATCAGAATATAAATGTAAATAGATACTTACAAGTCTCTCTGCATGCTCGTAGTGGGTAATAGATTCTCTAGTATATATAGGAAGACTCTCTCCTCCCGATCCTTTACGTTTGTTAGTAGAATTACGCTCTGAAATGGACATTACCTCGGGTGATGTCCAATACTGCTACCAACGACTCCATATTTGTTCAGAAATATAAGGTAATCGTACACTAGTCTTGTGTATCGCACAAATAAAGTCTCGGTAACATGTATGTGCTCGTCTCTCCTATACTTTATAAATGACCGCATCAAATTCAGAATCTCAAAAAAATTCTTTCTGAAACAAAAGGAAAAGCATACAATAAATACTTATAATGTAATAACATTTTATCAAATTAACATAAAAAAATCAATTAAAAAACAAAAAATATATTTATTTGTACCTCAAACTTCTGATAACAAAATTTCTTGGTCGCCTGAGAGATATTCTTCCATATATAACCCTAAGATCAATCTTCTTCTTGAATTTGAATGTCATGTTTCTTGAACACGGTCCAAACGGAATCAACTTAATATAGAAACAATTAATTTTATACCATTTTTTAAAATTTAAACCTATAACTTAATTATAAACATATGGTGTTTCATGTATTTTCACTTACAGATTATTGTCAATTGTGATGTAAGTTCTTCCATCAGTTCTCTTAGCTCCAGGCTATAAGCTGTCTCCTTCATCTACATCGTTTACCCCTGATAACTCTGTCGATATAGGGGTGGTGGATAGTGTAGTAGTAGGTACGGAAGATGATGTCTCATTTTTAAGTGTAGTAGCTGGAGGTACAACATCTGATTCGGTTGTAGCTGCAGAATCCGACGCTTCACCTGGGCAGTAACTGACACCAAATCGTGGTTTGAACCTTGGTCGCATCATATTTTATTTTCTCTTTGATGTCATATTTCAACCTGAAATTCATATTTGATTGAATATTCCAAAAATATAACAATTTCAATTCAATATTTCACACAATATATTGAAAAGGAAATTATTGATTTGTTGAATATAATATTTATTAAAAACACAAATTAAGTGCTGTCAGCACTTAATTGTAAATCAAAATCATTATCATCTTTTTTTTTCTGAATAATTAGAATCAAACTCATACTTCTCTTAAGATCTCTCACCCGACTCATCCTTTCCATATCAAATTTTAACATATTCATTATTTGGATCGTTCAACGGTTCATTCTCGTTATATGTAACAGATGTATTTATTTCATAAACTTCTTCCTGAAATGCTTCACTTTCAATTCTCTGTTCTCTTTTTTCATGTGATTCAAAAACTGCTGGAACCCCTCCCCGGGCGGGTCCCAAGGGCCCGACATCCTGCGTCACATCCGGACCTGAGGCTCGCGGGGGAGGGATTCCCCACCAGGGCATACTTAGACGAACATGATCACTTAAAACGAACAAATTTATTTAATTTACCT
>JANZXP010000002.1:530794-558617 GCA_027576715.1 Erythroxylum flavicans
AGCAAAATAGAAAGCCCTTCAGCACAAATGAGAAAAAGATAGGGCGATATTGGATCCTCTTGACGTAGACCCCTCCTAGGAACAACCGGTCCAACCAACGAGCCATTTAAATTAATCATGTCACTGACATTTGAGAAGCATATTGACATCCACTAAATCCAGACTGCAGGAAAACCCATAACAAACAACATAGCCTTCAAATAACCCCAGTCAACTCTATCGTAAGCTTTGCTAATGTCAATCTTTAATGCACAATAACCCAGGTCCCCTGATCTCCTATTCTTCAAATTATGAACAGTCTTAAAAGCCACACAGACATTATCCGTAATCAACCGATTAGGAACAAAAACAGATTGATTGATAGCAATGATATGTGGGAGAACTCGTTTCAACATATTCGCAAGAACTTTAGACACAATTTTGTATATCACATAACATAAAGCGATAGGTATGAAATCCTTCACACTTTCAGGCGCGACAATCTTGGGAATAAGCACAATAGTTGTTAAAGTTAGAGCAAGAGGAAAGGTACCTCTCTGAAGCCAAGCCGTACTTGCTTTGAAGATGTCATCGCCAATAATATGCCAATATTTCTGTAGGAACGCCGGATTAAGCCTGTTCAGACCAGGAGCTTTATCCGGGTGCATGCTAAACAAGACCTCACGGAACTCCTTTTTACGAAAAGGTTGTTGAAGGGCGGTAGAATCCTCATCTATAATAACCCTGCTAGCAATACCCACCAATCTGCCGTAGTCTGCTAAACTATTTCCTTCGAAAAGCTTCTTAAAATATTCCTTTAACAACGCAGACATTCCTTCTCAATCAGTAAAGACCCTACCATCATCCGACTTTAATGACTTTACCCTGTTCAACCCCCTTCTTCCTTTAACATGCTTATGAAAGAACTTCTAATTTTTATCTCCACCCGTGTACTAATAGAGTTTTGCCTATTGCTTTCTTCGGATCTCATCAGTTAAAAGAATTTGATTCCATTCATCTTTTAATCTTGAGACTTTAGTGCCATCAGCTACTCCTCGACAAAGTTCAAGCTGTCGAACAATAATTTTCCTCTTTTCCCATAACTCCCTATTCCGCCTCCTACCCTACTCCTTTACAGTCGAAATTAGAGCAACCCTCTTCCCCATGAAATTGTCGCCATTTTGTCCAGTCCAACACTCTCGCACCACACCTTCTAACTCTTCCTCAAGAAGCCAGGAATTGTCTATACGGAAGGAACGATTTAATGAGGCATCGTGATCTAAGTGGGATAAGTCAGCAAGAACCGCATAATGATCTGAAACTAGTGTAGGTAAAATCGAAGCAATTGAATTTGGGAACAAATCCACTAGATCAGCATTACACATAGCCCGGTCTAGTTTTTGTTGGACTCTATCCCCATACGGGTTAGTCCCATCCCAAGTAAAGAATGGGCCTATAGTCTCAATATCAAAAAGTCCAGCATCTGAAGTAGCCTCCTTAAAGCCATTTAAGAGAAAACTCTGCCTTGAGGGCCCACCCAATTTCTCACAATCCAGCATAATATCATTAAAGTCCCCCGAAATAATCCACGGGAGTGACAACCTAGATGCCAAAGACCGTAAAAGATCCAATGAAGCACGTCTTCTATTTGATTCAGGAAAACCATAGAAATCAGTGTACCTCCAAGTATTACCATTACTATTAATTTTGCAATCAACAAAGTTATTAGAATAAGAAAGTAAATTTAAATCCACATGGACCTTCCAGTACAAGCAAAGCCCACCACCTAACCCCACCCTATCAACACAAAAATAGTGATCAAAAGAGACAAGAACTCTAACTTCCTCCATTCGGCTAGCGTGCATACGAGTTTCCATCAAAAACACAATGTCGGGTTTGTAATTAGTAACCAAATCTCTTAGCGCTCTTATTGCCCGAGAGTTGCCAATGCCTCGGCAGTTCCAGCTTATGATCTTCATTGCCTCCTGCTATCCCGCTTCACGGGATCAGCCGATATCTTAGAAGCTGAAGCATGGCCTTCAACTTGGTTTCCACCTAATAAATCCTTGGACAAAGAAATATTAGTTGGAGTTGTTTTATTTTTTTATATTCCTAGGCCTCTTCTCTGGGTCCCCAGAAATAACAGGCCCATTATCATTCTCAAGCCCATTGATACTCAACCTTCCAAGAGAGTCTGTTTCCATTAGTCCTATATCTTCTCCTCCATCATTCAAATTTGAATTGTAACCATAAAGGAAATTGCGAAAAATCTGGGTAAATAACGGCAAAGAATCCTCCCTCGGCACTGATTCTCCCATCTTTCCCGCCGCATTCCATGGCATCATCTGAGCTCTTCCATTTTCGCATAGCCACTAACTGGGAGCTCGACGATTCCGACGAGGTAATGCCCGGAGTCGTTCATCCCAGGATTTGCAGTATCTCTTTATACTATATTGTTTTCGCCCAAATTATATTTATATAATATCTACTTATGTTATACCGACTCAACTACATTACTTACTATTTAGGATAATTATTAAAAAAAAACTCAAACTTTACTTATTTTTTAAATGTTAGTATGAACTTTAAAACGTAACTCTAACTTTGAATTTTTAATAAAAATAGTCTTACATTAAATTTTCCATTAATATAGATAATATGTCAAGTCACGTTATAATAATATTTTGGTCACATGGTTGTAAAATATTGCATCTGTGTCATGTATAAATTTTATTATTTAATAAATTAAATTTTTCAAGAACTTATTTAATAATTATGAAGTAAAATATGTGAAGGAATGTATAATTATTTTAGAACTTCTTATATTATTAATTTATTTTAAAATTTAGTACGTAGCATAAATACAATATGTGATAGTCATGTGACAAAGTAAGGTCGTTTATATTAACAAAGAATTTAATATTGGACTATTTAAGCTAAAAAAAAATTAAAGCATTTTAATACCATTTCTTAAACTTCAAGTTATTAATTTATTATTCTAATAGTTTTTGCGGTCCTTATAATTTACGTGATTAAATTACTTAAATTATTAATTAATTTATATAAATAATTTAAATTAATATTAATTATGATCATCTTTTTGTATATCAAAAATTAAATAAGTCGTAATATCTCTTTATACCATATCTTTTCTCAATTATATTTTGTACGTTGAAAACTGGATTAACTATAGTATATCTTTATGTTGTATGGATTTAATTACGTTATTTTGATATTATTTTTATATATCATAAATTATTTGTTGATGACGACTTTCAAACATATTTCCATGCATCATATTTGGGAAAATGTAAATCTCACGCTAAGGCCACGTACCTCTACACAGAATGAGTTGTCTCCAAAATATGCTTGGAACCCATTTTTCAGCTATCTCATCAAAACCTTAGAGACCAAAGCCGTATAGTTGAGAGTGACTACACATGACGTATTTGACGCGTGTAAAATAGATGGTATTGGTGTTCTTTTTAACTTTTAAGAGATAAAAATAGCTGGTTGAGTGAGAATTGAGAAGAAGAAGCTGAAATAGTGTCAGGACTCGGGACTCAGGACTGAGGAACAGAGATATGGAATTGAAAGGTGTCAGAGATGGAGCCTCCAGCTGGTCAGAGACAAGCGTAAGTATAAATGTTATTGGACCCCTCCTGAATGCGACATGAAATATGCAACTAAGGGTTTTGTATTTTAGAAAATTAAAAAAAAAACTAAAACATGAGCGTGTAATGTAAACAGAATTAGATTTTTAAGTGTCAATGTCTTTGGGCCTTGTGGGTAATGCACTTTGTTTTGTCTTGTAGCTGTCAACTTCGTACTCGTATGATCCTTTTGAGTTAAATTAGGTCAGAAAATAATAATTAGGGTTAATTAATATACCAATTTAGTACTTCCTAAGCCTATTTATTTACATTATTATTCTTTAAATATATGTTAAATAAATTTATAAATTATGTGAGTTGAATTAAATTATTTGATACGCTAAAATTAAAATTCAGATTCTTAATTATATTATAAATAATGTGTTAAGCAACCCCCCACGTCGAGAAAATCAGTGAAACCTAACATTCAAGAAGATGCAAACCCATCCTCACTTTCAAGTCCATGCCCTCTAATTAATCAAGATTGTGAGAGACTAACTAAAGCAAACATTCAAATGGGAACATTAACTTCTACGATGGACCCAGTTATACTGTGCAGAATGTGAATATCTGATGGGTGCCATCTCAACTATTACCAACGAGTATTGACAACTATTTCGCCATCTAAATTGTTATCATAATTGTAATAATTCGTAATTGCAATATAATTTAAGGTGAATTAGTTTAGGGTTAATTTTAAAAAATCTCAAATTTTACTCAATTTTATAATTATAATCCGAACTTTAAAAAATGACAATTAAATACTTAAAATTTCAATTTTTTTAATTTGAACTTGACGTTAATATTTTCGTTAACATTACTTAGATGACTTCACACATAAGACAGAAATATTAAACACTTGTACATGTCAGATTTAATTAATTTTAACTAATTAAATTTAATTAAACTACGTCGTTTTGAAATTGAAATCCCTAAATCAAACTTTATCACTCCGGTGTGAGACGACAACGATACTCTGTCATGTTGGTGTAAGACTACAACAATACAATTTCTAAGAATTTAAATGAAATCCCAATTTGTCACCTTAGGCTCTCTTTCTTTTTGTGCGATGACGAACTGATTTAGAGTTTTCAATTCCAACTATTTAAATAACGATTTTAATTTAAGGATTTCAATTCTAAAATAACTTAATTTAGTTAAACTTAATTAAGTTTAACTTGTATAAGTGTTTAAGTTTCTGTTTTGTGTGGCAAGCTACATCGACGATGTTAATGAAATACTAACATTGAGTTGTAATTGAAAAAAATTGAAAGTTTGAATATATAATTACAATTTTTTAAATTCAAGCTATAATTGAAAAATTAAGTAAAGCTTGAGATTTTTTTAATTAACCCATTAGTTTAATATATTACTAATATATCTATTAATTTTTAAAAACTATTAATAATCTTTTTATAATTTGAATTTTGTAATACATATTTCTGCCTTGAATTTTTTTACAAATTCTAATTACAAACTTCAAATCGATTGGCCCTGTTTGACAAACAGCGGATTGCATTAACTGTTAGTCGATTCTATCAGCGGTTACTCGGTTAGTTGATAGCTGATTATATCAATTGATTTCACCAGCGGATAACATCAGTTATTTATTAAAGATGTTTGATAAAATTAGCTATTTAGTATTAGTTGTTGATGTGTAAAATGACTTATAAGGGTATGATTTTAAAAAAATTATAAGGACATGAATATTATATTTCTTAATATTTCGTTGAATATTCTTATAAGAATTTAGATTTTAGATATTTAATTTTACAAAAATTAAGTTTATAATAATAATAATAATAATAATAATAATCCAACTTTAAATTCTATATTAAAATGAATGATACAACGCTACATCATATTAGTATTTTTTCATATAACGTGTATGAGTTTTATTATTTAATAAATTAAAAATATCTATAATAATAGTATAACACAAATATGATATATAGTATTTATATGCTAAAAATATTAATTTGATGTAATTCTTTATATTCAAAAACTTAATATTATGGTTTTTTAAAACGTAAAATAATATTATAAAATTAAATAAAGATTAAAAAGTTTAATTAACCCCTTTATATATTCTTCCAAACTTCACAACTTAATTTTACAAAAAAGTCAATTTTAAAAACACAAAAAACAAAAGTAGAGAGTAAAGTGGAGGGCAATATTGTCGTTAGACAAATAGCTAACCCCAAACTCTACACTCAAAGAGCTTTTAAAAAATTAGTTGTTGGGTTGAATCAACTAACCCAACCAGCTCATAACAAAACAAATAAATAGCTTTTTAACATGAGTCAAAAAGCAAAAAAATAACTTATTAGTTGTTTACTCATATTAAAAAACTATTGATATGTTTGGTGAATGACTTATTGGTTAACTTATTTAACTCCAATAAACTGATTTCTAAAAGCTTTATATAAAAGGAGCTTTTTTGATGATCAACTAAAAATTAATAGGTAAAAAATCAATTATATCCTCATTTCATAATTTTTGAATTATGTTTTATATCGTATCTTTGTCATACTATAATTATAGATATTTTTAATTTATTAAATAATAAAATTCATACATATTATATGAAAAATATACTAATATAATGTAGCTCGCTACATCGTTCATATTAATAGAGATTTTAATGTTGTATTATTATTATTATTATTATTATTATTATGTTTTCTATTAAAGTTATAAACTTAATTTTTGTAAAATTAAATATCTAAAATCTTATAAGAATATTCAACGAAATACTAAGAAATATAATATTTATGCTCTTATAATTTTTTTAAAATCATATCTTCATAAGTCATTTTACACATCAACAACTAATACTAAACAGTTAATTTTATCAAACATCTTTAATAAACACTTGATATTATATGTTGGTCAAATCAACTAATATAATCAGCTATCAGCTAACCGCTAATAGAATTAGTTAATAACTAATGCAATCCGCTGTTTGTCAAACATGGCCGTTATGTTCCACATAAACAATACTTACCTATTAGGCGTTTCTCAATTCCTTGTCTATGCAATTTATTTAATCCTTGTAATTGTCTTCATGTTTATTTAAAAAAGTTATTCTTTAGGTTTACTTTCAAAATCAAAAGAAGGTATATATAATGAGGTAATAACTTTTCGTATATTCTGACTTAAAATTTATATCAATTCAACTTTAAAAATTAAAATTTAACATATAAATTTGAATAATAAATTTTTTATTTTTATCTCTATTTCTTTCTCTTTGAATAATTTGTAATAACTTTTAGATATAATAATTTTTTAATTCCTTAATTTTTCATTCGCCTGGTCAAAATTAACAGATTGAGTTTAATCCGCCAAATTAATACGCTAATTACCAAATAAAATTTTCAATGATTTGACATAATTAAGCGGATAAAACCTTTCAATTCATAAAAAAAATACTTGATAAGTCATTTACGAAACCTTAATCATTTGATAGATTCGCAGCAGGGGTAAGATAAGCTTTCCTGAATCGTGATTTTGTAGTTATGCTGCATTTTGGAATGTGAAATTATTTTGGATTATCTCTCGATGATAAGCCCAAAAAGTAACTATTTCACACTTATCGACGGCCTAATTATATATATTGTTAAGGTGACGTCTGATTGAAACATACATGTCAACTTGCCAGTTGTTTTTACAAGTTCAAGTGTCGGATTGGGGACCTGGAACCTGGAAGATCACTCTTGGTGGCCTGAAGTGTCTGCCTGTTCTGTCAAAGTTTAAGATTGCTCAGCTTTTAGTCACATGCATCAGACTTTTACTTCTGTATCCGAATTCCGAACTTGGAGAAATAAGGAGAGGCACACTCCCTGTGGCCTGGGCCCTGCCCTGAAGCAAATACCCCCCAAATGTGACGATGCGTCTCTATCCCTTAGTACGACACCGTATTGCCAACCATCTCCCAATGGGACCATGTCCCTGCTACTAATCCATTGAAAAACAAAGAAAACGACTTGCACTGCATCTAAGATTTGCACTTTAACGTCTTTTTTAAATTTACTAACGGGGCCTTTGGTTTGAGAGTGAGGTTAGTTATAGATGTGAGTATAATAGTAGAAGGAGATGAGAATGGGTATGAAAAATAAAAAAGTAATGTTTGATTTGTAACTTAAGTTTTTGTATTAATACCAATAATATTGTTTGGTTTGTTGCATTAAGAAGAATGAAAGATAATATAATACTATTTTTTACCCTCAATAAAAACGAAAATAATTTGCCTTTCATATATTTATTAGGACTATCTCCATATGTTTAACTTACAGTAAAAAAATTAATCAATTTTGTTAAGAAATTTTATCGCAATTTTCTTCGTTGATGAGATGCGATAAGGCACGATGGAAGATCGTAAGGAATTAAGAGGCGATAAAGAAATAAAGAGGATGGTAAGGAAAAAGCTGGGGATAAAAGAGTAAAAAATAAACGTGATAAAAATTTAGATTGGAATGAAAACTCGATACCCACCTCCTGGGTGGATTTAGTAGATTCTCAAATTTAATGGAATAAATCCATTCCCCTATAATTAAAAACCCTAAAGCAAACATTATATTTTACTATTATTCCATTCCTTTATTCCCAAACCCTCAAACCAAATGCCCCGTAAGTTTTTATTATTATTTGTGGTATTGGTATTACTTTACATTTTATCGTGATTTAAAATGATATCTAGTATGACCTTGCTTGGCAATCAACGATTAGTTGATAGCAGATTAATATAACTGATTTGACCAGTAAATAATATAAATTATTTATTTAAAGATGTTTGATAAAATTATTTTAAAAATAATAACAAAGACAAAAATAAGAGTTTATTTAAATTTTTTGTGAAATATTAAAGTGAATATTAATGTGAAAATCACACTATTAAAAAGTGTATAAAGATAATATTTTTAAGATCACATCTAAAATTTAAAATTTTTAAAATGCTTCGTACTTTTTACTTATATTTTATCACTCTTTTGGATCATATTCTTAGAAGTAAAAATGATTGATACAGGATCGAATGACAAAAACATTCTATTTATAAAAATGAAAAGGAAAATTTGCATACAATTAATATCCCTTCTTCAACTTCCGGAGCCTTGTGGAATTTGTTGACTTTGAATTTTCAAAAAATGGTGGATATAATCTAACTTGAAATTAATAAACAAATTGGTTGAGTTTTGAATCAAATTAAAGTATAAATAATTGAACTGAATGATTGTAACAGCTCAAAATTTTTTAATAAATAATATCATTTTGATTTATACTATCGAACCTTTTTAGATTTCACATCTTAACGAAACTTTAGCTAAATTTTATTGATGATAATGATGATAAAATTTAAAAATTAAAACAATTTTAAAAACAAATTTAAATTAATACCTTCCGAGTTTAAAAAATTTTAAATCCTTCTCGAGTTATTTTTAAAAAAAGTCAAAATTTTCAATTGGCCTATTGTTAGACCTGTCCACGACTTTGGGCCGCTCGTGACTTGATTCATTATATTTTAAAAAAATTGATCAAAAGTAACATCGTTTTTAACAAAATGGTCAAGTCCGTGAAATGCTCAAGTTGACAATGATCGACCCAATCTCAATCCGTTACCTGATTAACTCGAGCCAAAATCGGACGGTGGGACTCTTTTCGCCAAGACACCTTACTCTAAGTGCAGGGACCCCATCGACAAAGACATGGATGTGCTTGTGCTTGCTTCCTTTTCAATCCTAGAGTTTGTCCAAAGCCATCGTTTCACTTGATTTTGACGGTTCTTTTCATTTATTTTCTCAATACACTAAATAAAACGACATTTAAATCAAATGATCTGTTAGACCTTAATGATTTATTTTTAATAATCAATTTTTGGAATAAATTTAACTCAATTTATTTTAATATTACAAAATTTTTATAAAATATTAGAAATTTAAACTTTAAATATTTCAAAATTTTAAAGAAATCCCTTTTTATTGAGCTTTTAAACCTATTAAATATTTAATGTAAAATACAATTATTTATGAGAACAAGATATTAAAATTAATAAATAAAGTTATTTTATATAAGAATGAAATTAATTATGTATTATTTTAAAATTTTAAATTGAGAAGTAGAAAGTAGGAACTCAATATCTTGTTAGACCTCTGCCTCGTACTTACATGAACCCATTAAAAGCATCCTTTTTATACTCTCGGGTCACCCACCCAAACCAAGCGGGTTGGGAGCCAGCCGAGAGGTTCTCACGCCCGCCTTACACGTGCTCTTTTTCACCCGATTGCGAACCAAAATCCGCCAGAGGATCGAACTATAAAAAAATCAAGTAAATTTTAAATATAATGAAATTGGAAAAAATTACGCCGAAGAAGAAGAAACGTTTCGCTTCTCTCTCTCCCCTCTCTCTGAGGTTCCAAAAGGAGAGCAAAGATCCAGTGTGGAGAGGTTTCTGTGAGCAGAAGTGTAAATACGAAACTCAAACTGGGCTTGTAATAGGCGACAGTGAAGAGATAATGCTTAAATTGGGTTGTGGAATTTGTTTTCTAGTGAGAGAAACGTAGTCTCTCTCACGTGGAGCACTGTCTCTTTCTAGGGTTTGGTTTCGGTTAATTTAAGAGAGGTATTTCCCTTCTTCTTCTTCTTCTTCAGTTGTTTAGTAATTGTTAAGTTTTTCCCTTTGTGTGATAAGTTATTAATTTTCATTTTTCCCGGATTTGGCACTATTTAATTGAGTATCTGGGAGCATTAATTGTGAGAATCCGTGGACTATCTTTTCGAATCTTGTAACATTTCACAGCCACGACACGACTCTTCTCTGTGCAGAGAGTTAGAGAAGTTAAAAAGTTTGGTGTTGCTTTACTCTTTCTGGGTTTTTGTAATTCTAGGGTTTGATGTTCTTTAGTATGGTAAGTCTTGCTGGTTTTACATGTGTAGTTCTTGAAGAAATTTATGAAATTGATAGCTGGCTCCAATTATTTGAGCTGATTAGTATGTAGATTTGTAGACTTTCCTCTTCACGGGGTTCATTCTTCTCCCGTTTATTCACTGCAACTCTAGGACATTTCTTTTGATACGGTAAATTGGCTGTTGTTAATCAGTAGAACTTTGATCTTTTGATAGTTGATAGATGTTGCGAAAATCTGGCATTCATTTCTGGGCCAAATACCCTCTCCTTTAATAGTTGCTGTGTGTCAGCTTTTCAATTCATGTGATTTTCTGTCTCTAATGGTTCAGCTATGGGCTTTTAGATGATACTTAACCGTTTGTCCTTGTGTTTTCTGATATTAATGTGGTTTTGCTTTGAAGAGGGACACTCAACTAGGTGTAGATAAGGTACTTTTAAGTTCAGATCAATAATATGATTTGTGGACACAGAAGAGTTTGCTCTTGTTACTTAGATCTGAATCGGTGAATCTAGTGATACCTGTTCTAAAGGTGATATTTTATCGCGTAGTTTCACATTGCATACATTTATTTTGTTACCAAGTTGACACTGGAGTGCTCCACGTGCAATTTAGATGCATTAATTTCTTGAAAGTATCATATTTAGAATCTTTGGACATGTGGTAAATAATAAAATACATTCCTATTAAGGATACATTGTCCGTCTTTTGAAAATTAATCATATTGAGTAGTTTGTCAAGGGCTTCATTTGTTGTATCTTGCCTTGTATGGATTTTCTTTGACCATGCCAAGTGTGTAGGTTTATAGGATCTGGTATTCATCTACATTCAAGTTTAGTAGAATTTTTGTTGCATTTTGGCATCCGATCTTGAACTGATTTTATTAGTTTATCTGATGTATGACGAAGCTAGTGAACTGGGGATGCTGCTTGCTTCTCACATAGATTTTTAGTTATTACCAATTGCTGGTGTCGAAGACAGTCTTCTGCTTATGTTAATTTCATCCTAATCTTCAGTGGTGGTCTTTGTTTTGTTCTTCAGCTAGTGTTACAGTCTAGAACTGTCTGCTTATCAGTTTTAATATATTTGTTTTCAGGATATCTTGTAAATAGAGTTCTAAAGGTGCACTAGAACTTCTCATGGTGGAAAAAGCATCGTACATTGAAAATATTTCCTTGTTGCTCAGAGATGATATGTAGCAAAATATGACACTTGAAGACTTTTTTACCTTGAGTGAGATGAAAGATGGGCTCACAGCCCCTTCCCGAGTCCAAGAATTGGTTGCTGTTATGCAGAAGGAGAAAGATTGTAATGTGAAGAACATTGGTGATGCAACGAGGCAGTGGGCTGCTGTTGCAAGCACAATTGCTGCTACTGACAATAGAGATTGTCTTGATCTTTTTATTCAACTAGATGGACTGTGCTTCATTGACAGGTGGTTAAACGATGCTCAGAATTTTTCTAACGATACTACTGATAGCTTTGCAGAAGAGTCAATTACAGCACTCTTACGAGCACTGGAAAAGCTACAAGTAGAAAAAGAAAAGTCAATTTCTTCTGGGATCTTTATCACTGTCAATAATCTTCTTGATCACACTTCCTCTAGAGTTCAGGGCAGAGCAAGAGCACTTTTTGATGGCTGGAAGGAGGGTAAGCTTCGTAAGTCAATTTGTAATGATACTCATGGTCCTACCGAAGTTGATCCGGGTGCAGTCAACAATGAGAAGAGTGGAACAGAATCTGCTCCTCCCTTTCCTCTTTCAAAAGGAAGTGATAATAAAGAAAATAATACGACAGAACCTGCCAAGGTTCAGATTTTGCTATCAAGAAGCTCAAGTTCTACTCACGTAGAAAAAGTTGAAGATGTGCAGGTTCATTCTCATAGCAACAATCATCTTTCTCCAATGGTTTTAGATCACAAAAGTGAGGAGGGTGGATCACCTAATCCTCCTACAATCTCTACTATGTCACCCTCAGTACAGGAGAATTCGGTGAAGGAAAAATCTGTCCTAAATTCTTCGGAGGTAACTTCTATTGAAGTTCCTAGTTTTACAGTCCCAAAGGGAGAAATAGAAGAGCAAGAGTCAGATTCTTCAAAGAAACCTGACATCGTCCAGGATGTAATAGCTTCAACTGCTGTGAAGGTGGAATCTCATGCTCCTATTGGATCTGATGACTCAAGTGCTAAAGAAACAGGCTCCTTTTTGCAAAATAAGACTGATGATATGGGTATCAGATATCATAGTAATGAACCAGTGCTCAAGTCCATACCCAACAAGAGCAATTGCTCAACTGACGCTCGGGAGGACTTCCCTGGAAAGGATAGTAGGTTGGAAAAGCCTGATGAATCTAGCAGTCCTGCATCAGAGATGGAAGATATTATACCTGCTGGTGATGATGCGGAGCATTCTGATGCAGATGATGTTGTGGGAGATACTTCTGATTTCTCCAAACTAACAATGGAAATCCGAAGTCCTAATCCAATTAGTAGGAGGCGATCTGACATTGAACTTGAATATGGTATTGTTGATGCTCTCGAAGTAGCTCGACAGGTAGCTCAAGAAGTGGAGAGAGAAGTGGTAGACTACAAAGAACCATCTTGCAGCTCTTCTTCAGGGAAAATTATGAATAATAGTATACCAGGTAGCCCAAATTCCGTAAGTGGAAATCAAGAGCGAGCCACTGCTGTTATACCAGATGATGTGCCAGCCAGAAGCCGTTCACCTGTTGAACATACTGAAGAGGAAGGAAAGTTGGGTAATCCAGATAATCAGGTAGCTAGGGAAGAAAACAGAGAAAAAGAATCACAATCTTTTCAGGTGACAGGGTTGGCTCAAGCAGCTGAAATTGATGGCAAGAAAGGCTCATGTAATTTTGATTTGAATCAAGAAGTCCATTCTGATGATGCAGAGCGTCCTATGAATCCCATCTTGACTCCAATATCTGTTGTTTCAGCTTCTAGGCCAATGACAGTTTCTGGATCACCTGCAGCACCTTTGGAGTTCAGTGGAAGCCTTGGGTGGAAAGGATCTGCAGCTACTAGTGCATTTCGTCCAGCTTCTCCACGCAAGGTTTCTGATGGTGATAAGACTGTCGAGACTGGAGGCAGCAGCAACAGTTTAAAACAGAGACATTTTTGTCTCGATATTGATCTCAATGTGGCTGAGGATGGAGATGAGAAGGTCATAAATATAACTTCAGAAAGACAAATTCCATTCTCATCTGGACTCAATTCTGGGGGTTCTTCTTTAGAATTGGGCCCAAGAAGATTGGAGAGGCCGAATTTGGATTTAAATCGCATCAGCGACGATGGGGATGCTCTGTCATCAGATTTGAGGATGGAAGGACAAGTTTATTACCCCAGAAACAGCCATCGGAGCCCCTCTCCTGCCTCTTCCTCATCCTCAATGCGGCCTTCAATGAGGAACTTCGATTTAAATGATAGGCCCCTTTTCCAGAATGATGCCTCCGATCAAGGGCTCTTTCATGGAAAGTCTTCACAAAATCCAAGTGCACATAGAGGACAAAGACCAACCGATAATGTTGTTTCCATCTTTGGTACCAGAGTAGAGGTAGGTAGTAGAATGGATGTCAGGAGGAAAGATCTTACTCCTCAGACAATATCCTTACCAAATGGAAGGTATGCTGACATAGCCATGGATGCTAATGTTGCAAGAATTGGAGGTCCTCTGGGAATGCTCCCTTCAGTGTCATATACGAATTCTCCTGTTTTTGGGTACAATGGACTGGCATCCGTACCCACCATGTCCATCACCTCAGCTATGTATGGACCCGGTACTTCAATTCCTTACATGGTTGATTCGAGAGGAGCCCCTGTTGTGCCACAAATTATGGGATCTGCATCAATTGTTCCGTCTTACTCGCAATCATCATTCATTGTGAGCATGACTAATGCACCCCATAGTCAAAGTGTTGCGGGGTCCTCTCGCTCTAACTTTGATCTAAATTCTGGTTTTGCAATCGATGGAGGAAATACCGGGAGTCTCAGGCAATTTTTCATGCCTAGTCAAGCTAGGCCACTGGAAGCCAACTTCCAACCATCCTCGAGCTCTGGAATCAGTGAGAAAAGGAAGGAACCGGATGGCGGGTGGGAACCCTTCTCATCACAGCATAAACATCCGCAAGCTCCCTGGAGATGACTTACTGAAATGCAGTCCCCTTTCACAAAGTCTGATCAAGCTGATCGTCCCAGGAATGCAGAAATGATAATTCATAAGGCAAGCCCATTGGCTTTCATGAGAGTGGGAGTATAACCGAATAAAAAACTGCGGGGGTTGTCATGGAACTCTAATTGCTCAAAGTAAAGAAATTTAGGGTTTTTATTTGTTTTAGTCTTGATCTAGTTTCTTAATTTATCTTTTCTGTGTCATAGAAGGTTGTTGCAATCATAGAAAGCTCCTTAAATGTTAGCTGTAATGTCTCTTCCTTATATAGAAAGAAATTTAAAGGAACTAATTTTCTTGTCAAGTTCTTTGACCAAGTAGGAAGTTTGTGAAATCAGATATAAATCCCTGATTTTTAAAAAATTTGCTGTCTCGCAATATCAAGCAACATAATCTCTTTAAGCCCACTTTGTCTGTGGGTTTTGTACGTGTACCCAATCAGCATAAAAGTCGTAATGGTCCTAATGGACGGTGTATATTAGTAAGGAAGATGAATAAAGAATAGTCTAAGGTAGGAATGCTTTTAAAATCTAATAGTTATAAACGATAATGCCATTTTAAACATATTTATAAACAAGTACAGTAAAAGTGTGTATATATATATATAATATAAGTTAGGAATGCTTTTAAAATCTAAATTATCATAAAAGATAAATGCCAACTCAAACATATTTATAAGCAAGTACATTAAAAGTGTTGATATTGATACATAATAACAGTAATAAAAATGTATATATATATGTATGTGTGTATACATATAAGTTTAAAAACAATTACTGGACTTTTACATACTATGCATATCACCAAACTAAATTGTACGGATGGATGTACAAACTCACATTACAACATTTTATTACTTCAATTATATTTTTAAAATTATCACATCCTTTACAACATAATATTAAATATTCTAAAATTTTAAGTCATTTTCGAATTATGAAGGAATTAAAAATTAATAAAAAACAAGAAATTATGTGATGATTAAGTGATGCTACAAAGAAATAAGTAATAATTTTTAAAAAAATTATTGAAATAAAAGAAATCAAACCCTACAGGAATTCTATATAATTAACCTTATACTTTATCGTTATAATTCTTGATTGCAATAAATTGTGAGGTGATACTTGTGAAGTAACAAAAGCACCTTGATATCAGTGTTTTAGTAGGACAGCTTAAGAAAGGCATTACACAATCAGATCCTGTCTGAAATGCTTTTAACCAAGAGAAGTAAACAATGATAGAAAAGAAAAAATGAGGGATTGCTAGGAGGAGAGAAATAAGATCTCTTACCACTACTTTTGTGCTGTGACAGCTTAAATAAAGCATAAAAAAATTTTACACTCTTACGATGCAAATCAAAATTCCTATAATGAGGACATGAGGAATGGTCTGAGGCTGCAAGTTTAGCAACCTTGTGCAAAATTCTGAATCAATAACCCTGTTCGAGTCTTCCTCTCAAATGTATAACACTTTAGCATAAATCTAGTGTTACCTGCGCTTGTACCTACATGAAGAAAAAGGCAAGGGATGAAAAATCCAATGTCAATGCATACAATCAAATGGGATATAAACATAACACGATAATCACTTTCTTTTAATCTGCATTAAGAAATGGAAACTGGATTATGATTCACTGCCATGTTCATGAGAATATCAGCAGCAACTGATCAGTAGTTCTAAACCTCAGAGCATGATAGGGACAATCAGTTTGGAACTTTTCATTCACAACAAGGTGCCAAAATTATGCAGAAGGATGCTAAAATTATACATCGATTCATTCTAACCGAATTGAAGTTTTAGAATACAATAGACCAATGAGAGCACATGCAAAGACTAAAGGTCACGCAATGAAACCCCATGTTGTGAATTCTTCTTAGAGCACTAGTCAAGATGCTGGTAATTGAATGCTAGGATTTTAAATGTTGCTGAACCAAGTTGACAAAGTGAAGTGCTTTCAATTTTGGTTTGATGATATATTCTCATCATTTCATTCCTCTTTAGAAACATATCCAACTGCAAATTGTAGACAGAATACCATTTACTAGAAAATTAGAATCATACCGTGACTTGCTCTTAAATGAACTCTTAGAGTTTTTGTTTCCTGTCACTCTCTTCTGCTTCCTCTCACTCATCTCACTTTGGAACAGCTCACGCATCTCTTCTGTCCTTGATTGCATTTTTAGAGGACGCTTTGATTTCTTACTAGCCTTCAGTGCAATCTTACCAGCATTTACAGCTCTCGTCACTGCTTTTGCAGCCTTTGCTCGTCGATAACCCAGGTCAACCAGTGACAATCCGGTCTTGTCCTTCATATTCTTTCCTTTACTCTGCAGCATTTATTTCATAAAAAACTATATAAACAGAAAAAGTCGTAGCGATGAAAGAGATGGTGCAGCATATCACACTAGTATTCAGAATGGAAACATCTATTTTCTTGGAGCCAACATCCCTTAAACCCATTGCCCCATACACGAGGTGGTTCATAACACCTAGAGACTGAGCATTTTAGAACAGAAACATATCATAAACAGATAGGGGCAAAAAGTAAAACAAATGTCACACCTTTGGTGTCTCTATTAGTTCCTCATCCTCCAATGTTTCCCTGGCAGCTTGTAACTTTCTTCGCTTCTTACGGGGCATATTCTTCTGTTTTGTGCATTAGTATCAAAGTATTAAAATATCATTTGCAGAGAGCATTCCGTTGAAAGAACAATAACAATGCAAGGGGAAAATAAGGACCTCACGCTCCCTTTTTCTTTTCTCCTTCATTTTAAGGTCTTCAGCTTGCTCTGCACTAATCATCTCATTTCCAGAACCTTTTCCTTTGTTGCCTGATTCCTGCCATAGGGAATTGGCCACTGTGTATCAACTGGATAAACTAGTACAACTAACACATTTTCTCAAACTGTGGATCACAGGGTCATTGCTAGAGGGAGTAGGAATGGTATTTCCAGCCCGGCCCAATCCGGTTCCAAGTCATGGGCCAGGCACAGGTGATTGGGCTTCAGGCCATGCTTGGTCCTGGGGCTGGCACAAAGCCCGGTCAAAAAGGCCCGACTGGCCCGAACCCTCCATCAAAATGATATTGTTTTGGTATGAGTTATGACTGACCAAAACGATGTCATTTAGTAGCAGCCTGAAGCTGGTCCAGGCAGCGTGTAATGAGCATCGGGTCTAGCTGGCCTAGCCCAACCTGGCTCATTTCCATCCTTGAAAGAGAGATTGAAAATCACAAGAAAAACCTACCTTTGCTGCTTTAGCTGCAAGCTTTTTCTGTTTTTCTGTTACAAACCATGTTCTTTTGGGGCGAGCATATATTTCATCCTTGTGTGCAATCATATTTTCTGCCTGCACACGTATAAAAGGCACAAATTTATGTAATGCTTCAGCATGATAACAGCTTCAGTGCACACCTCTAAAAGTTGAGACCACTAGAACAATTCAAAAATAAAGAAGAAACAAAAAGGGAAAAGGATCAAGCATGACGTTATGTACACGTTCCTCAACCAATTTAAACAAAAATAAACCAACGCAGAGTCGGATTACTACTATTTTAATCATTTTCCTCAAGTATCTCTGTATTAATCAGTAGTATGATGAAAGAGATTGAAAACAGAAGGCCAGAACAACTTCAACATGAGTTTCAAATGAGTATACCATATTCATCCGTGCATCAACTTAGACAAGAAATGATGGATGCAAAGAATCAAATATACTCGTATATATATAATGAGTTAAAACCTTTGTTGCTTCCATTTCAGCTTTTCTGAGGGCTCTCTCTTCCCTGCAATAATGTAGAGCATTTCTCAGTGCCACTTGTAGGTAGCAAAAAGAACTATGTGATGGAAAGTCAGCCAAAATACCTCTCTTCTTGAAGAATGTCAGCCACTTGACTTTCCATTTGCTCAATAACCTGAGACCACTTTGTTATTGATTGCTCGGCAACAATACGGCTCTTCAACTTTGAACCAACCCGTTTGGCCTAAATTTATAGCAAATATATGTTGACTTATCATTTGCAATCTGAATTAATTCAAGAGGAATCTATAAGCAGCAGAATCTAAACAAGCCCTAAAAGATGCAAGGAAGTTGGCTCACAATGGCTTTTAAAAGAGAACGATCATTATCTGTCACAAAAGTAACAGCATATCCTTCTCTACCAGCTCTAGCTGTACGACCCACTCTATGAACATAGCTGGAGAAAAGAAATAAAAAGATGAAAGTTGAACAAAAACCAAGTTAGAAACAGTTGAGTTAATAATTATGTATCCAAATACGAAAGAAGAGTTTGACACATACCTTGTAAGGTCTCGAGGACATGCATAGTTAATAACTGTTTGTACACCAATAATGTCTAATCCCTACAAAATACAACCAATCTTCATAAGAAATTATTGGTTTTACAACCACTACCACTATCCAAGTCGGAGTTAATAATTCTATCAACTTTTAGAGATGCTGCTAGCATAAAATCCCTTTATTCAGAAAATGGACCAAGCAATGAATAAAGGAGGTTATGTAGTTACATGGTCAAGCATAACTAACTGTAAAATGAAATGTAAATAGACAAATGAAGAGCGACACAACATAAGTTTAGCATCACTACTTACACGAGCAGCTACATCAGTTGCAATCAGAAAATCAACTTGTTGCTTCCTGAAGAGTTCCAAAGCCTATGCCAGCAATCATAACTCAGAATTAATAGCAAAGAAGTCAGATTGGCAAGAATAGCAAATTATAATCCAGGTTCAAACTTCAATAATAAACCATAGATGAATGCATAAGCAATAACTTCAGAAAAGAAGCAAAAATAAAAAATAAATTAATTTAGCTACTTACATCAAGACGTTGCACTTGTGTGAGATTTCCATGCAGTTCAGCAGCTTTAAAACCAGCTAATCCAAACAAAATCTTCAACCGATGGGCTGCTTGCTTAGTTCCACTAGAAATTGGATAGCCATACATAAGTAATATACTAACTTTGATATTCAATAATAAATATCAAAACTAAAATACTATCTTACTTATGCAGAAAAATAAATTGATAAAGAACAGATGTAAACCAATAAGCCATGACAACCTGAAGATGATCACTTTGGATGTAAAGGTTTTTGAACACAATGCAAGGAGAACTGCCTCCTGATTGACCTCACGCATTCTGCGTATCCTAACCACCCTGCAGAAGAAAAGACAATTTACTTGACAAGTGCAATAACATTTAAAAACAACTGCATTGGCACATAATTCTAAATGGAAAATTATGTAAACAGTATCTCGGTGATCATGTAGCATAACCAAAAAGAATTAAGGAACAAAGTATGGATCAGATTTATTTACTCCTCTGTCAATGTTGCTGGTCGCTTTGCAGATGGGTCGGCTGAAAGCCTTAGTGGTTTAGTCAGAGAGAGTTTGATGAGTTCATCAACTTCCTCAGTCATTGTAGCTGAAAACAGCATGGTTTGCCTCCTTTTGGGACATAGTCGAACCTATCCACAGGGATGAATTAAGTAAGCAAAGATTGAAATCAAACACTAATGCATTCCATTAAAAAGGCTGGTAATGATAACCAATGTATCTCTGATATTCAAATAGTGAAGCAAATAATAACCATTTTGTTATGTAAATCTAAGAAGATTATGGAATGAACCCACATTTGCATAATAAAGCAATAAACCGTATTCAACTCTAATCTCCCTTTAAGAATCTTAATAATCCTGAAGCAAAATCTAAGTGCTCCCATTCCTTGGACTTGTGACTCTTGAGAATACAACAAAAACCTCCAAAGAGAAGACTACATACCAACTCATGAATTTCTGCACTAAATCCAAGCTCCAGTAACCTATCTGCTTCATCCAGTATCAAAACTGCAAGATCATCCAAATCCACAGACATTGAATTCCGTAAGTGATCTATCATACGCCCAGGAGTAGCTACAACAATATCAGGCATTGATCTCAAGGCAGCCTCTTGCACCTAAAATAAGAACCACATCCACATATTCATTCTGACGAATTACTAACAGTGGAGTATGCATCTAGGGAAAAGAAAAAGGAAACAACAGAAGTGCCCGCTTTCAAGCAAAAGACTAAAAATGCTGCACCAAAACCAGAAATTTGTTCAACCACCAACCTGGGTTGAAAGCCCCCCAACAACCGGACAACATCGAATATCAGTAAATTGTGCAAGTTTCTCTATCATACTATGAACCCTGCAATACATAAATCAGTCCAGAAAGAAAAATTAAATCAATCAAATTTTACCAGATAATCTATATTCAAATTTACATACTATAAGCTGAAGAAAATATAAAACACTTAGTAACCACTCTAGGAAAGTAGAACATACTGAACAGCCAACTCTCTAGTTGGAGTAAGAATAAGAACTCGTATGGCTTGAACACGTTTAGGACGAAACAGTAGCCTTTCCAATGTAGGTAACGCAAAGGCAGCTGTCTGAAGATTGAAGAAATAATTTATCGATAACAAGATTAGCAATTTAGGTAGTTAGTAGAAGTACATAAAGAAACAAGTGGCCGAAGGTACACAACGAAAGAAACAGTACCTTTCCAGAACCAGTAATAGCACTCCCACAAATATCACGACCGGTAAGAGCAAGTGGTACACAAGCCGCCTACATAGAAATCTTCAGTCATTTGAAGCACAAAGATTCAGAATTAGGTTAAAGGGGTGCGAAATCGAAACCTGAATTGGGGTAGGTTTAACATAACCTAGAGCCTCACAAGCCCGAAGCAGAGGACGAGATAAATTTAGCTCAATAAAGGAATTTGCATGGAACGAAGCCCCCTCTACAGGAGCAAAAAATGATTTCTTCTCATCAGGAGTACTTGTTTCATTATCGTCATCTTCTTCTTCTCGGTAATCTTCCTACAAATTATATGAAGAAAAAAGAGAACAGATATAGTGGTTAGTTAGTTGACAAAATACTTGGAAAAAGGAAAGATGAATATCGGTGTTAGTACTTGTTTGTCGGGTTCGGAATCGGATCCATCGCCATCGTCTGCGGCGGTTGGGACGGGGACGGAGCGTTGCTGGAGGGCTTTGGAGATCTTGTCGTCAATGGAAGTTGTGCTGCGACGAGTGTGCTCTTCGGCAACTGTTTCAGAATAAGAAGCAAGTCCCACGGCGATTGAGTTCGACGATTTGAGGGTCTCTCTTTATCGTAATCATTTTCTTCTTCTTCTTCTTCTTCTTCTTTATCTCCTCCTTGTTGTTCCTCTTCTTCTTCTTCTTCTTCTTCAGTTTCTTCTAGAAGAGGTTCTTCGTCGCTTGGAGGTTCGAATACAAAACTTGGAGCCATGGAAAGGATTAAGCAACTACCAACCAACAAGCTCAGGGATGAGTTGGGTTTAGGAGGGTTTTAGGATGAGAGCGTTGGGTCAAGTCTAAAGCACACTCCACATATACGTCGTCGTTTTTGCACATTGTTTATAGAGACAATAACACCAATAATTGAGTTAAAATACAAAAATTTGAAATTTAAACAAATAGAATTTAAGTTAAATAAAAATTAAAAAATTAATCCAACCCAATCTCATAAATACTTTTTTTTTAAACGGACGAACTCGCAACTGTTATTTTTCAGATGCGCATTGAGTAAATCTTCAAATTGCCACAATAATTTGCAAATCAGGCCAACCGGATACTCCTCACTAAACAAGCCCTGCACAACAGACTCCATCGAAAGAACTAGATAAGGAGATTCGAACACAAGATCTTTTAGCTTCATGCCCCCAACTCAACCAACTCAACCACCCTCCATCTCATAAATACTTCAATGCATATAATTTAACTTGATAATTAAAACTTAATTTAAATAAAATAATATATTTATCTCATTGCTCATTTCAATTAAATATAATAATTTGTGTTTTCATTATATAATAACTTTTTAAAATATAAAACAAATTCTAATATTTCAAAATGTTAAAATTAAATTCCAACATTTTCAAAATAAACTCATTTTTTATTAATTTAATAAAGCTAATTACTTAACAATAGAACTCATTTTTATTTACAAATTAAAAATAACATTATGTTAATATTAATATAACATTGCTAAAAATTGTCTAATTAAAGCTTATTTTAAACGTCATTAAAGTTTAAGTTGAACGTTATTATAAACAAAACCTTTTTAGGATGAAAATGGGTCAATATGGAACTAAACCCCATAAGCTTTAAACTTGATTTTGAAAATTTTTGACAGATCCGTATCCGAGTCCAATTAGGCCTAAGACCCGAGCCTTTCCACCCAAATACGACTTGAAACTGTATACATGGAAATATTTTGGATTGGACTCGAGGCAGGTACTCCTACCTGAAACCCGGTCAGAGTCCTTTTTTCAACCCGGCCCAAGTTCTTTTGCTACCCTAACTCCCAACTTCCCCCCTGCCTTCGGTCATCTGCTGTACATTAATCACCGGTGTACGGTCAATATTAACAGCATGAATGTTTGTGAAGAAATAATAGCCAAATCTACCCTAGTGTTGTATCGTCTTTCCAAGCTTTCCTGTTTTCCAAGTTTTTCCTCTGCACATAAATCCCGTATGGTAAGTACCAAATTGCAATTCCTTAAGCTAGAGGCTGTTGCTGAGTAAAAACAATACGTGAAAGGGAAGAGGAGTTTAATGTAAAGATTGGTTACTGAGAAACATGGTCGAAAATTCCTAATATTTAAGCAATCAAGAGGATCGTAAGCGGATCCAACATAGCACATATCTCTGTGTCAATCATAAGACCATTGAAGCATCCGTACCAGCACAAGTATTCGACTACAATTGTCATGCATCCTACAGCATACGAATATAAAACACTGATTAAGCAATAAGTTGTTAGATGCATTCGTTGAATCTGGTTTCTGGAGCTACATTAGATATAGGTCGTGTCATGAAATAAAATAAAATAACAATGTGACCAACAAAACATAGTGAAAGAGATGGTAAGATAGAACTTTCTATCCATCTAATGTTAGACGATATAAATGAAACCAAAACCTTTTAAGGTAGCCTTACATAGCGTAACATTATCGAATTAAAGGATGAGCTGTGACTTCTTTATGCAATGCTATTCAACCTTCATTCAACACAAACTGAAGGGCAGAAGCCATAATATTCCACTACACTGAAAACAACAGAAGTATGCATCGTGTCACATGCTAGTCTTCAAAACTATGAAAACGTGATTCCATTTTGCATTGAGAGTAAAAAATTAGGAAGCAATTGATCGATATATACTGAATTCATATGCAGAGATCAAGTCCGAAAAAGTTATTGTATAACAATGAAGGAGAAAGACGTGATCACAAGCAAAGAACCCAAATATCCCATAGACAAAACAAAAAGAAAGAAGAATACAGACCAATGTTAATTTTCCTGATCACACAAAACTCACATCATAACTGATCATTGAAGGTCATAAAAATCTTATATACCAACAATTTGCCTAATACAACTATCTCAAATGTACAATGCACAGACTGGAGTCATAAACCAAAACTTCAAGAACTATAGATGCTGATAACTATCACTGATAACATCACAAGCCATAGAAATGAAATCATAAGCATATGTGTGCCGTATGCTCTATTGCATTTCACTGGGATTGCAGTTCAATTGGTCAGAACATAACCCTCTCAAGGCAATAACTGCAGGTTGGAGCCCCATCAGTCACGATGGATCCAAACCCAATAATCCAATCAAACAAGATATCAATTCATCTCTCCACTTTCTGGAAAGTGTGACAACTAATTGAATTTTATTCCTAATTACACTGTTATAGAATTAATAGGTCAAATCATACACCTTATGCCGAATAGCTTATGTTTTCAGACCAAAACATAGTCTGACCAAGTACAATAACGACTACACAAAGCACAACAGCAATGAAAACAAAGCGATTATATATTATCTACATTCAAGTGCAAATGGAAACAGATCCCAATTTTATCTAATCCACAAAAGTAAATGACTTGAGGAAAATGTCCGGCAACCATGTAAACGATAAGTCGATAACAGTAAATGCAACATAAACATATAGTTAACTTGCAAGAACATGATTTCTGATCAAATCGAACCCAAACCGTTTCCGCCGGAACTCGAAGCCCCACTTGCAGCAGCTCGCACTCGACTCTTCCTCTCATCCTCGTACTCCGGATCATCAGTTGGCAACTCAAACCTGCAAACAGGACACGAGTTCCTCGAACCCAACCATGGTACAATGCAATCCCCGTGATAACCATGCCCACAAGGCAATTTCGTCACTGTTTCACCAACATTAACCATATCTTTGCACACAGCGCATACAACGATATCCTTCTCTGACATGATCGACACCGTCGGCAAAGCCGAAACTGCCGATTTGGCCGCTGGAGGAGCCCCTCTCCGACCACCATCACTCTCAGCTAAGCTCTGCAACAACGACTCGTATCCAGCCGCATCTACATAATCCTCGCGATTGCCTATGTACCGATTCGATTCGGGAACTTCGAGGCGAAATTCAATAGAGTTATCATCGAGACCCATAAGTATCTCGGCCCAATCAAGGATCCGATTTCGACCGCTCCGGGTTCGGGTCGCAAAGTCCCGAATGCGAAGACGAAGAACATCCCGTCGCCTTCTCCTCAGATCATCTTCCTCTCTGTTGTCCTCAATCTCAATCTCGTTATCGTATTGATTCTGACCGCTTTCACCGTCTCGTTCTTCTTCATTTCCATTCTCTCCGTCCTCGTTCTCGTTATCGTTCTCGTTCTCTCCGTCCTCCTCCCCCTCGTCATCGTCCTCGTCGTTATCCCACCCATCGAGCTCGATCCTGAGAAAATCATCCTCCGATTGTGTATCTTGAGGAGGGCGTTGCGGTGCGTCCCGATCACGCGCGGCCTCCGCGATTATGCGAAGCATCTGGAGGAACTGGGAACCAAAATGCGAATCCGCCTGATCGGAGGTCAGGGACGACGTGTCGGAAGGTAGAGTTGAGGTAGGAGGCATAAATTCCACGAAGCCCTTTTTACACTCGTGGCAAACCACGTCAGGGACATTTTCCAGGGTTTCGATAGCAACGTATTTCCCGCAGTGGTGGCACCAGTACTGCAACGTTTCAGTGTCCGTAACGGAAGCCGGTGCCGGAGATGGGGTCTCGGCCATTGGGCCGGCCGATGAAACCCCGGTTGGAAGAAGAGGGCTGCAAAGAGAGTGAGAGAATTTTTGGGGCTTTGGACGACTTCAACTTGATTTCAATATGTGGAGGTAATTTTACGGTATGTCTTAGTTCGGACATGTCCCTTTGCCCTTGAGCCGTTGGATGGGAATCGGGCTATAGCATCTAACAGTCATAAACACTGATTTTTCGCTGTTCGGTCCGTTCAAATATTGATGGCCTTGAATATTCTTTTTAATTTTTGTTTTGATTTTAACAATAATTTAAATATTTACAGAAATGTATTAGTAGTGGAATGATTGGGAATGGGAAGGTCAACTTGACCCAACTCTAAACTCGTATTCCTAGATACGTGGCAAAATTGGTTTTGTCAGTTCATTTGGACCAACCACGTCAAAATGACCCGACCCACTGGCAACAACTCGAGTCTTCGTGTCCGTCGACTAAAGGTAACGGATGCCGACAATATAATTTTTTTTTTAAATGATATTATTTTTTATTAAAAAACTCGAATTAATCTAAGCTCAAATAAGACTCAAACCTTAGCAAAAGCTATTAAGCTTGGTAGGCTCTATGACTAGTTTATTCTTATCCCTAATTTAGCTCGACTTAATAAATTTAAAACTAAAAACTTGAAATTAAGGTAAAAAATTAAAGTTTGATACGTATAAAATGTATTTAATTAAATTCAAGTTTAAATATTTAAATTCAATCTCATATTAAACTTGAATTTAAAAATATATATTCATACTTTAATTTAATTTTTGAGTTATGTAAACCTAATTTGACTTAATTGCATTACATAAGTCATAGAACTTTGATTTAAATATAATTACTTGAGTGTTGCCAAATCTAAAACTTCCAATGTCACAAAGGTCACAATCTCCAAATTAAAAGTATAGAGCCACTTGAAGATAAAGTGTCCAGCCCAACGATAGAGCCTTTTGTTTATTCAATCCTAATCCAAAACTTGGACATTAATCCACTGCGTTACACATATCGAGACCAACTATTTACATGATAATATAATATCATAAGTTTTCAACTTTTTATATTATACTGTACATAAGGACATATACGTTCTTATGTACTATACGAGCAGTAACTTGACCTTTTCTTGGTCTCTAATCTCTCGGTTTCACTACACGTTTTACCGGTGTTGAGGTAGCCTGAAACGGACCTGGGAAGCCGGTGATCGGACTGCCACGCCGTGCCAGCAAATACCACCCTTGCACATCTCGTCGGCGTGGACACGACCCCTGGAAACTGCACTCGTGGCTTTACGAGAGACGTCCCACATAAGCGTCCCAATTAAGATTACACCCACCAAAGTGGTGGACAAAACCAGTAGAAAGCCACAACTGAAGTTCCGGTCACAGACCACCAACCCATAAGCCTTAATCCCCGCTATCACCGCCACATACACGGCCGTAAGATTCGCCATCACCGCATCAGATATAGCCATTTCAGCAACGCCTCAAAAGCTTCCTTTTCTTCAATCCTTAGCTAACTCTTCCTCCTCTCGCCAGATTCAACCCAAAGTCTTTCTTAAACTGAAAAAGGAAAACATAACTGAGTTCGTATACAATCTTGGGAATGTCGGAACGAGCACTCTGCATTTTATATTCAGCTTAGCCTCGTTTCAGTAAGTTTAAGGCGATTAAACTACGTCGTATTAGTCTTTTCATTAGGTCAAGACTTTATGATTATTCATTTGATGACATCTTACTCTTGGACTCGCATTCCTTTGAATTTTTAACTCTTTAAACTCTCCTACTTCAACTGAATAATTGGCTGTCTAGTGCAACTTTGTTTAATGTACCAAAACTTCGTGGCCCCTTCTTCGCTGTTGCTTGAAGTTTCTTCCAACCTTATGCATGATTAATCTAAACTCTACTACTTAATAGATCCTTCTTTGAATATGTTACATGTTTTATTC
>JANZXP010000002.1:560578-574443 GCA_027576715.1 Erythroxylum flavicans
GACTCGGAGGATTAAGTCGTCTCGTGGGGCCGTCTAGACCATTAGGTTTCTCCACGTCAAGTTACGAAACCCTGTCCAATAAGCTTTACCCACGTTGAATTATTTGGCATCTCGTCCGTCAGATCGTCCACGTTGGCAGAGCCAAACCAATCCACAACAAGCTAATGTTGCGCGAGATCTGAAATATTTTCCAAATAAAACCTCCCTTTATAAACTCGCGGAAGAACCTGACTACACAGAGTCACAGCGAGAGCTCTTCACTTATAGAAGCTACTAGAAACTCAAATCAACAACGATGAGGAAGTGGACGATCCCTTCCCTTCTGCTTCTTCTTTGCATCTTTTCTCTGATTGCAGATCAAGGTATGCCCAAATGTTCTCTCGCTGTTTCTTCGTGTTTGTGTTTGATTGATGCTGTGTTACTATTTAAAAGCGTCTTTAGGTTGCTTAGCTTCTTCTCATAAACTCATTTTCTCTGAGCTTTGGTTTGGATCTGTGGTTGGGTAGGCCACAAGCTGCAGGCGAATGCAGAGGACGACTCCGACGATGTGGCCGATCTTCCAAAGGTTGAAGAGAAACTAGGCGCTGTTCCACACGGTTTATCAACTGATTCTGATGTCGCGAAGAGGTAAGGCTTTTATGAACTTAGATTATGGTTGGCGATGCGCGGTGTGATTCATGTAGATGATTGTAATGTGGGTGAGTTTTGAAATATGTGGAAATGATATTGGCTCAGAGAAGCGGAGTCGATTTCGAAGAGATCGCTTCGCAGTAACGCGGAGAAGTTTGAGTTCCAGGCTGAGGTGTCTCGGCTTATGGATATTATTATCAACTCTCTTTACAGCAATAAGGACATTTTCCTGAGAGAATTGATATCGAACGCATCTGATGTAAGTATTATATGCTGTTTTTAAGCTAAACTAGGCTCTTATTTACTGCCCCAGTTCGATTTAAAATTTTATATTGCTTGAATTTCAGGCGCTAGATAAAATTAGATTCCTTTCCCTCACTGATAAAGAGGTTCTGGGTGAAGGTGACAATACCAAGCTCGAAATCCAGGTTGGTGTTACTTGCTTTCTTTTGTTAGTGTTTAATGTTTGTCTAACTGATAAGGGTCCAAAGTTAACCATGTAATGTTTTATGTGTTGAATGCAGATCAAATTGGACAAAGAAAAGAAGCTTCTTTCAATTCGTGACCGAGGTATAGGTATGACGAAGGAAGATTTGATCAAGAACTTGGGAACCATTGCGAAGTCAGGAACTTCTGGTATGTTTCATTACATAGAGAAACAGGATACATGTTGAAACTTTTGATTGGGTTAAATCTTATTTAAATGCTTATCAAATTTGTTCTTTCAATGATGCAGCTTTTGTGGAGAAAATGCAGACAAGTGGAGACCTCAACCTCATTGGACAGTTTGGAGTTGGGTTTTACTCTGTTTATCTTGTTGCTGACTATGTTGAAGTCATTAGCAAACATAATGATGACAAACAGTATGCCTCTTTAACTAATTGTAAATGGTTCGTTAATTCGTTTGCGATGTTTAAGTGTGGCTTATACCATGCCTTTTGAGTTTCAGATATGTGTGGGAGTCAAAGGCTGATGGAGCATTTGCAATATCTGAGGACACATGGAATGAACCGTTGGGACGTGGAACTGAGATTAGACTGCATCTTAGGGATGAAGCCGGAGAGTACTTAGAGCAGAGCAAATTGAAGGTCAGTATGCTATATATTGTATTAGATCGACTGTATGCCATTGGATAACAGTGCTAGTAAATCCACTGTTATTATCTTTGATGCATAACTGGATGTTTGGATGGGGAAGTTTTTTCTCCTTTATGGACTAGTTAGTCGTAATAAAAGACATCCAAACTTAGTTGTACAGTCCCCAATAAATATTTAATTGTTTGGATATTGTATGTTTAGTTGGGACTTTGTAAATGATCCTTTGTCCAGATGATATGATTTCATTTAATCTTTTGTCGTTCCTCCACAGGATTTGGTGAAGAAATACTCTGAATTCATCAACTTCCCAATATATTTGTGGGCTAGCAACGAGGTTGATGTTGAGGTTCCAACAGATGAGGACGAGTCAAGTGATGAAGAGGAAGCAGGTATATATTCTATTATCGCATCCCTGCTATTGGGATATTAACGCAAGGTCTAATCTACTTTTTGGCTTACTGATGGTCAATTCATTGTTACTAACAGACACTTCCGAGGAAGAAAGGGAATCTGAGAAGAGCAAGGGTGAGGAAGATAAGGAGGAGAAACCCAAGACAAAAACCGTGAAGGAGACGAAGTACGAGTGGGAACTTCTGAATGATGTTAAGGCTATCTGGCTGCGGAATCCAAAGGAGGTTACTGAAGAAGAGTACGCAAAATTTTATAAAGCTCTTGCAAAGGTAAGGTTTCATTCCTGATAGCTGCAGGAGCAGGAAGCTTAAGAATTTTTTATTCATAAGCTTGTGAGTCTGTTGATAGCACAGTTTCGTTGATTCTGGTACAGTTCGTTAATTCTGGTACATACTGTGTTGTTTAACAGGACTTTAGCGATGAGAAACCTATGGCATGGAGTCATTTCAATGCAGAAGGTGATGTAGAGTTCAAGGCCGTGTTGTTTGTCCCACCAAAGGCACCTCATGATCTCTATGAGAGCTACTACAACAATAACAAATCCAATTTGAAGTTATATGTTAGACGTGTGTTCATTTCTGATGAATTTGATGAACTTCTGCCTAAATATCTCAGCTTTTTGAAGGTATTAGAATAGTTTTGGGAAGTTCCTTATTGTTTCTTTTACTGCAGGAGAGATAAAAAGAGATATCAATTTTTAAACAATGATTTTTGGACAGGGTCTTGTTGATTCTGACACTTTACCACTCAATGTATCACGAGAAATGCTTCAACAACACAGCAGCTTGAAAACAATAAAAAAGAAACTTATCAGAAAAGCACTTGATATGATCCGCAAAATTGCTGATGAAGATCCTGACGAATCTAACAATGACAATAAAGGTATTTCTGTAACCAATTTACTAGATTTTCCCATTTGCATGTTTGTTTCTTTCATTTCAACACATATGCATCTAAGTTGGAAGTTAGGTCATTTCTGGCGTACAGCTTGATCTTTCTGACCTGTGTTTACAGTTTGAAATGAAATACGGACTTAAAGGTCTAGCAGCAACCCGTCAAGCACTTATCTAAACATAATGAGGTTTAGAAACCTGTTGTTGCCGTTGTTACTGATTGTTGGTGTTTTGATTTAATGGCTATAGATGTTGATGAATCTAGTGACAATGAGAAGAAAGGTCAATATACCAAGTTCTGGAATGAGTTTGGCAAATCTATCAAACTTGGCATCATTGAGGATGCAACTAATAGAAATCGCTTGGCAAAACTTCTAAGATTTGAAAGGTATATGCTTTTAACATCTCCATTCACCCGAAACAAGGTAGATCTTTCTCGATTATTCTCTGATAATTTATTTGAACATGTACATGCAGCACAAAGTCCGACGGAAAATTGACTTCACTGGATCAGTACATCTCAAGAATGAAGTCAGGGCAAAAGGACATCTTCTACATTACAGGGCCAAACAAGGAGCAGTTGGAGAAGTCTCCGTTCCTTGAGAGGCTAAATAAGAAAGGTTACGAGGTAATTTTGTAGGCATAATTCAAAAGTATTCATTCTTTCACAGCCGTGCTTTTGCATGCAGAATCGGAATCTTTTGTCCACTAATTTAACTTGTATTACATTTTTGGATTGGCACACCCGCCAGGTTATATTCTTCACAGACCCTGTTGATGAATACTTGATGCAATATTTGATGGACTACGAAGATAAGAAGTTCCAGAATGTCTCTAAAGAAGGCCTGAAAATTAAAGACTCCAAAGGCAAGGAATTGAAGGAGTCATTCAAGGAGCTTACCAAGTGGTGGAAGGGTGCTTTATCTGGTGTTGACAGTATAGATGATGTTAAGATAAGCAACCGTTTGGATAATACACCTTGTGTAGTTGTGACATCAAAGTATGGATGGAGTGCAAATATGGAGAGGATTATGCAGTCTCAGACCTTGACAGACTCTAGCAAACAAGCATATATGCGTGGCAAGAGGGTACTTGAAATTAACCCCAGGCACCCAATCATCAAAGAGCTGCGGGAGCGAGTTTTGAAAGACCCTGAGGTATTGTTGACTAAAACTTTCTTATAAGTTGCATGCACTAGTAAATAAGCACTCATTCTAATACGAATTTGCATCCTAGAACATGTAACCTGCCATATGCTCTGTTCAACTTTTATAGTCACCTCTAGCTACAAATTGAATTTCTTGAACAAGCATCACTAGATATATAACCCGTACAATTTTCGATGTTGTTCCAGTATCCATGTATCAGTTATTTACTGAGATTGATCTTTGGCTCCAGGATGAAAGCGTTAAACAAAAAGCACAGCTAATGTACCAAACTGCATTAATGGAGAGTGGTTTTGCCCTCCCTGATTCGAAGGATTTTGCTTCCCGAATCTATGACTCGGTGAAGTCTAGCCTTGACATTAGCCCTGATGCTACTATCGAGGAGGAGGATGATTCAGAAGAGGCAGAAGCGGAGACTGAAACCAAAGAATCTTCAGATAAATCCAAGGGTGAAGCTGAAGCTGAAGCTGAATTCTCAACAAATGACGAGGACAATTCTGTGAAGGATGAGCTATAGAAGCATATTTAGGCCTCCGGGTGCATTCCCTTCTCTTGTGTTTGCATTCTCTTTCAGAAAGCATCTGCGTCGGTTTTTCCTTTTTCTGGAGTTAGGATCCCAAAAACCACTAGATTGTAGAGTTTTAAGTGTACTTCAGGAGTTTTGTCCTTTGTTTGTAGTTGATATGAACTGCTGGAAAGTTATGATCTTAAAGTCGCATACTAATTTTATCGCAAATGCTTTAGTCCGATGCTATGGAATTAGCATAAGCTTACTTTCTGTCGTATGATTCTACGGTTTTCCTCATAACAAGTCACGTACAGGTCAGCTGAGGAAAATTGTAGTTAGAGTCTTACTCGTACGAATTATCCACACACCCCCCCCGTCCCGTAATCTAATAGGTTAAGGATGACAACTTAGCTTAGATTGTATTCGTATGCAGTTTGGGTTTGATAATTTTTTTCTGAGTTACGCAATGCATATAGATATCGACAGGAACTTAATGGCCAAGTCAAACTTAGGTTTATACGTTTAATAATTTGGCTAGATGCTAATTGGGCTTAGGTGCCAAGGTTGTGTGTCGAATTAGTGTTGGTGTCATTTCAATCACTCCAGAATACCTGTTCCACTTTTGCTGTTGCAATCTGTTACCTGTTTCAATATCAGAAGTTAAGTTCTCTTGCATTTCGACGTTATGAGTTAACGGCCCTCTTTGTCAATTTTCAGTCCCCACCCAAACTTACAATTCCAGCAAGCAAAGTGGTCTTTCTTTACCAGAAACTCAAGCAACCATATTGCTCAAAGATTCAGGAATAACTTTTCCTTTGAGTGCATTGGTCTTTCTTTACCAGAAACTCAAGCAACCATATTGCTCAAAGATTCAGGAATAACTTTTTCCTTTGAGTGCTTAGTCAATCTCAATCAATTGCAAAAACGATCTTTAATGATCTCCATGCCGTTTCTGATATAATGAACTTTCGTGAGCTTTAATCAGCTAATTTTCTGCACATTACATTATAAGCAAAGGAAAAGGAAACTGATATCATAAAATAAACTAAATTGGATGGATCTCCTGTCTGAAAACTATGAACTATAGTCCCTCAGCAATTTGTCCTGTGATTATAAAGTTCGGTATCGAAACTATATGTATAAAGTTAAGGTTTTCTATAACTACTTAAGAAAATCGTGAACATATAGATTTTTTGACTCATTCAGTGGTTCACACGTTAAAAAAGTTATAGAAAAGTGTTAACTGAGAGGCGGTGAGCAATTCTCGTAAAAGTTGTCATAAAAATGAGACCATTTTAACTTCGAAAAGCTTGCTTAGAATCATAAAACTGAAATCACATATTGGCATTTT
This sequence comes from Erythroxylum flavicans, assembly GCA_027576715.1. Classification (NCBI taxonomy): domain Eukaryota; kingdom Viridiplantae; phylum Streptophyta; class Magnoliopsida; order Malpighiales; family Erythroxylaceae; genus Erythroxylum; species Erythroxylum flavicans. The sequence continues at coordinate 566,635 of JANZXP010000002.1, forward strand.
CTTTCTTTCTTCCTTTTCAAGTTCAATCATGAATGTGAATATGTCTCACAAACACGTAATTATCTTATTAAGTATTACTATTATCAACAACCAGTCAACCAAGTCAGGATGGCCGAGTGGTCTAAGGCGCTAGACTCAAGTTCTGGTCCTCTAACGAGGGCGTGGGTTCAAATCCCACTTCTGACATTTTTTCTTCCATTAATTTTCTTCTTCTTCTTCTTTATTTTTTATTTATTAATTCTAGTTAAAATAGAAACTATCCTCCTTAAGTTAAGCTTAAAACTATACTATTATCCCCTTAGAAAGTGATCGATACACAATCATAAAAGTTGCCGAAGATGTTTGGTTTGGAGGACATGATCGTTACTTCCTTGGCCATCAATACTTGAAGTCGACCCATGCAAATATAATAAGCACCATGGACTTATCAGACAGACCACACCACCTCATGACATTGAAAACGTGGAATGTCTACTATATACGTTGCAGGTTCAAAAGGAATGGCCTACTTCATGCTTTTCAGGATCAGGCGTGCCCAAATCCATTAAAATTGTATAAAGAACTTCCAATGCCAGTCTTTGTTTCTTCTAGACATAAGTTATATGTACCACAATGTCAAAACTGGACAGCTTTAGCTCAGCACTCATCACCTTAAACTCTTCTAGACGTAAGATCTTGTTTTCTAACAATCCTTTCGGCTAATATACATACTTATATATATACACATACACATACTATTTTATAAATTTTTAAAAATATTTGCTTCATTTTTAATTTTTTTCTTTTTAGATTTTGTTTTAAAAATTAGGGACGTAAATGATCTCAATGATGATCAACTAATTAGGGATCAACATGGTTTGTCGAGTAGCTAGTTTTATGAATAATTAGATAAAGCTTTAGAAATTGCCATCATCTTTACTAGTTTGAAGGGCCACAAAGAAAGGGCTTTGTAGCATATGTTGCCATAGATATGACTACAAAAGTGACTTGTCATGATACAATAATTGTTAGTTAAGATATCATATTCTATCATTTATAGGGATAACAATTTTTAACTCATAGGCTTAAATTTAGTTATTTTCATTAAGCCGACTTATCAGCCATGCCTAGGCCTAAACAATTTCGAAGTTTAATTATTCAAAGCAAAATAACGTTGTTTTAATTAAAAGAGTTAGGTCTTGTATAAACCTGAGCTTGGACAATCTAAATCTTGATCCAATTAAAAAAAACTCAATATTTTTAATTAAAAAAATTATTTCAAAAAACTTGACGGACCTGGCTTATTGTCATCCCTGATCATTTTGTTATATCAAACAATAGTGACATCCATTTTGAAGATAACTTGTTTTTAATTTTTTTAGAAGAGTTGATAAGATTATTTCATTAATAACTCCTCGTCTTTGCATTCATTGAAGGACTTCTTTCACCTTCCTGAGTTCTTGCTCCTTATGAGTAAAGTCAAGGCCAAAATACTTAGTGTCAACATATTATTGAAGATTTGTATCTAGTTAGGCCATTTGAACTTTTAGGGATTTATATAAGAGTTGGACCTATAAAAAGATTACATGGACTTGTTGTTGAGTAACCTGTGTTTGTTGATTCAATTCATCAAGTTTAGAATCAATTCATAGAATGACTTCGTTTGAGGCCAAGATATTACTAGTTTTCCAATTGGGAGTTTCTTCGACACGATTTGAGATCATTGTTCCATGAGAAGTAATTATGCTCAATGGATTCAAAAGTTATGAGCTACCTATATCTTCTTAAACTTGCAACAAGGAAACTCAATTATAACACTCAAACTAAGGCCATAAGGAGTTCGGACCCAACTCGACCTACTAGCATTCTTGTTCGTCCTTCTTGTTTTCTCTCATCCTCAGTACCTCACTAATTTGTTCTTTTGAGTTATACTTAATTTACTCAATTATCCCTATTGCCTCATTAGTTGTCCTTTGAGTTACATTGCCTACAATATGAAAAGGGTATTGGGATCAGTTGGTAAGTCATATTCGCTTCCCCATCAAACACATCATTTCCTTTGTTCTGTTGTTCATTTTTAACATCAATTATCTTATAATTTAGTTCAAGTCCTTCACGTAGAAGCTTTGCCAAGCTCTACTAAAGTCCTTCACGTAGAAGCTTTGCCAAGCTCTAAAGGCATGAGTAAGGTCGACAAATGACGGCAAAGTTGTCGCATTATAGTACAAAAGTTTAATACCTACGTACAAAGGGATCCTATGTTTAGCTCCAAAGCTAATGATTCTCTATGCTTATGACTGTCCTTGAACCAAACCAGCCATGAACAGATAGATTCTGAAATTCTGATTGTGTGATTTCGTTGGATGACACGTTCGAGTTTTGTGAGGACAACATTCCATTGTCGGTGTTGGGGTTCCGTGAGAAGTTTTGTCCTGCCGACGTTAAGCACCCACCACATGCACGTTCTTTTCGTGTCACCCAACGATAAGCACATCACGAAGCGCTTAGAAGGACGAAGTCGACCCGTTTGGTGGATGTTCCAACGTGTTCTTGATGTTTCCTTTATAATTTTATATGACCCGAATTTATGATTAAATTTTAAATTTAAATTTAAATAATTTTAAATTAAAAAAATGAAAGACTGCAACTTAATCCAAAACTCAAAAACTCGGAAAAACACAAAAAAATCTGACTACACTTTAATTTTTATTCTCAAAAAGATGAGTTCGCAAAAAGAAAATAAAATTAGTCGTTATGATAATTACGGGTTATCGTTTTAAAGATTGGATTGAAAATTGAACCGATAAAATAAGAGGTTAACGACGTTAGATTGTTATAAAAACAGTAGATAATAAAGATTAAATAAAATTGAAGAAATTGAAATAAGATTAAAAAAGGAACTTGTCTTTACTCATACAAAATTGAAGTTTAATTAAAGAATAGTGTTAAATAAAAATTATTTTGTTTACGCAAATTTATTACAACCGATTAATATAAGAAAATTGGTAGATTAATTAATAAACACGCGTTTCAAATAACAAAAATTATTAAAATAACTTGAACTGAAAAGTTATTCAATTTAAAATTTCTATAGTTGAACCAATAGAACTTATTCAATTATTTTATAACTATAAATTGTATAATAAATTAGAAACAATCTCTTTATTAATTAGAGATAAGACTAAGTATTATTAGATTTCTACATACCTCCCGAATGAGTGAGACTTTTACTGCTTGACGTAAATTATATAATTAATAACATAAATTGCAACAATAATATAAAAAACTTTCGCGTAAAAATGTCACTACTAACACGCTATCTTAAAGGGGAATAGGGCCTCATTTGGTTAGCTACCAATCAGCCATTTTTTAGCTGATTTGTTGTTTTCAACTGTTTGGCTCGTCAAACAACTACTAAAGGTGTTTGAAGAGTAGCATATTTATTGTCTGATTTAAAACAAACAGCCAAAAAAAATGCTCCTATATAGGTACAATCGACTTTTGATAGCTAAAATTTTAAATATCAAAAGTTGATTGTGCATAGGAGCTTTTTCTACCAACAATCAAAATTTTAAATATCAAAAGTCAACTGTGCCCTTTAAATTATATTGCTAAGTTGTGTAAGATCTTGTTGTTTAAATTGTATTCTTGATTAAGTTACAATTAAGTACCACAAGTGTCATATTTTTGTCGGTTCTAATATACAACAATTTCTGGTAAGTAGGATAGCCTAGTTGAGGTTCCTAAATACCTATGTTTTTAGGAGCAATGCTTCTTCTTATAATTATTTTATTTAGAAATAGGTTATAAATAAAATATTGACCTTAAACGAAAATGAAAATAAAAAGAGTTGCATAAATTTCTCATAAATGATGAAATAGGATGGGTGAATATGACTTCTTTAAATAACTTGAAATGAAGATAATGTAAAAATTATAACAAAGACGAATGCAGTAATCATATTTCAAATAGTAATACAAATAAACACAGACTTTGATTCTTTATTTAAATTTGATTTATTATATTCATACCCTTATAATTTTTTTAAAGTCATGTCCTTATAAGTTATTTTACACATAAACAACTAATACTAAATAACTAATTTTACCAAATATCTCTAACAAACAGTTAATATAATCCACTGGTCAAATCAGCTGATATAATTAGCTATCAGCTAACGACTAATACAATCAACTGATTACTAAACAGGGTTTAGATCATCTATGCCAAATGGTCTGTTTCTCTCTTGTCTCGTAAAATTTCATTCATATATTTATATAAGCATCCACATAAACATATAAATAAAATTTAATAGGATATGATAGAATCTTTCCGTGCATTCCTACTTCACACCGACGTATGCATGATTATAACATAACATATTTTAGAAACTCGCTTCTTATCGCCGCAATCTCTCATAAGTCAACATGTTTTGTGGTTAAAAACCCTCTAAATCTTCGGGAGTAGGTTTAAATTTTTCATTTTCTAACCCGTTGACAAAGGAGAACTGAAAATGAATAATAGAGTAGGGGAGTTAGGTTACAATCTAACCTATACCATTAATGAGTCACCATCCATGCTTTAAGTAACTTTACTCTTTCTTTATATTATCCTTTTAATCACCAAAAATAATTAATAAAAAAGGCAATATTCTTTTTTTTTTCTATTTTACGTGGTACACACAATTTCAGACAATTATATGTGACATCAAACATAAAGACAACCTTGTATTAAATTAAAGTTAAGAATTTGTTCTACTTGCAACAAATGTTGGTGGTTTCATGTCGATATGTTATACTTTAACTTTGTCGAAACAAACAAATGAATCCCACCCCCTCCTTAAAATGAATTAGTCACTATACTAAACCTAATTGATACTAAAATCTAAAACAGCTCTACATGTTATATCATAAAGTACCATACGACATGTCGACTTGGATTTTTGCATTCAATTGTCCGGTGAGCTTTTTCAATCATGACTCAGTTCTTCGTCACCGAGTGGACTAGCATGGCCCATGCAAGAAAAAGCACCTTTATTGTAGGCAAAAGAAGTACCAAGGGTCTCGGTCCTCAACGGAACAGAAACGACGTTCTCAAATGACTTTCTTCCTTTTCCTTCCATGTTTTCAATATTAAAATCTCTCTGTAGATTCATGGGCCTATCACGATGGAGTCACTGAAGGAGACCCAAGCAATAAATTGCTAATGTGACACTGACCATACCACAAATAGCATGTGACCGTGGCAGGTGGCCATACGTTGAAGGTGACGCTACACTTATGCCTAATGCTCCTTCATACACCATAGTGCTGTTGTCCGGAGAGTTACCCGTACTTGCCGTGTCAGCGCTACGTCCTTGTGACGACTTTTGACTGTAGAACATAAAACAACACGTTAACTAACACTATACTCAACAGCTTAATAAGCTTGCTTGTTTTTTATCGTAAACAGATGAATATAAAACTGTGCTTGTTTCCGATGTGGTTTTAACCAGTGGTGGAAAAAGACCGATTAATTTTATATCTTTAGTTTGGATTCACTCGTAATATTGTAATAGTGTTCCAAAAAAGGTGACATCAACATCAAGGTCGGGTCCTGTCTCTCGAGGAATCCAAATCTACCCATTTAGTGTCTGTTAGTACCAAACGTGACTTCACAGTCACGTATCACTCGCTACGTGACACCGAACCACCTAGTAATTGCAATCTCGGTTAAAACAAAAAAGGTTCAGCTTCAACGGTCTTTTTTTTTTTTTGAGGGTGAAATTAACGGTCATGTATACTTCTTTCACCGGAACAACTGTTTCAACGATAACGGCAGACATGGTAATAACACGTAGAACGGTTACTTTACCTGGTGCTGATAGAGGGGCAGAAGGTAATAAGGTAATCAGCAGAAGAGCAAGTGAAGGTACTGGTCTTATCGTCATACGCGTAGCTGTACGCGAGTGGGCAAGCGTTCTTGAAGATCTGGGAGTAAGAAGACGGCTTGCAAGTGTCGGGCGTAGAATACGCGCCATTACAGCAATACTGCGGGTGTTTGAAAGCTTCGCAAGCGCTCTTACAAGCGACGCCCTCGCCTTCATCGCTCGTAACCTTGAGATCCGTAGGACACACGCCGTTTAGATCAGCGACACAACCGGTGGTCGAACAGTTCTGACCAGACCCACCTTGAGGCACGACGTTCAAAGGTAGGTTGTACCCGTCGACGAGGCTGACGTCGAAGTAATCCATACCACCGTAGCCGTCGAGTTTGAATTCCGCGAGGGTGGCCGGTGGGTTGGCTCCGCTGCCGGAACATTCGAGCTTCCCGGAACCACAGTCGCCGGTGAGGCATGAGAATTTGCCGGCGGAGTCTTGGGAACAATGAGTGCGACCCCACATGCGACCCCCCCACGAAGAAGGGGCAGTGACGGTCTTAGTCTCGCCCTTTTGGAGCGTGAACCCTGTGGTGGATAAAGCCGGCGCATCTGCGTTTGAGAGAATGCCTGGCCACACCGTGTGATCGCACTTGTTTGTTATGGTAAAAGTTGTCGAAACGACACCTGCAACAAGGTTGTAATAACCGTTTTTAGTTGTCGGAACTTGAACGTCGAAATGAGCATTAGTTACTGTTTGTTATTCATTACCTGATATGAACAAATAAGCGACAGAAAGGAACATTAATTGAATCTGTGATATTATTGGAGCAGCCATTGAAGTACGGATTATGAGCTTGAAGAATGTGTCAGAGCGAGGAAGGAGAAGAACTTCGGCGACTGATGATTCTCCTTCCGTATTATTAGGAACCGAGTATCTGGATTCTGAATCAGGAGACGAAGAAGCCTTTTTATAGGTATTTTTAGCTCTACCGTTTAAATGATAAGTACTTATTCTCAATAAGTATTTGAGGTTGTTGTTTTGGTAACTGCTGAAACGTGAAAATAAGTATTTGGCAAATTATGGTTGCGGTTGTTGAAAAGAGATAAAATGACTAAAAAGCTCATTGATTTAATAAACTATTAATTGTTATATAAATAATTAAAATTATATTATTAGTCATACAAATTTAAAATTATAAATAATAAAATATTAAATTAAAATAAGAAAAATATAAATAAGAGGATAAGGAACACAAAGAGCCAGAGAGAATGAAGAAGACAATATGTTGGACTTGCTTTCTATTAATCGAGGGTATAATAAAAAATAATAATTATCAGAAAGTTATTAATAAAAAGTAAAATTTTTACCACATAAATACTTTCTTACCACAACCCTCTATCTACTTATCGATTTCTGCAATAACAATACATTTTCTTCCAATTTTTAATTATTTACCTACAGATTTAAACATATAATTGCGTTTAAAAATTACAGTAAATAAATACTTATCTATACCGTTCCGCAAAGCTAACCGCCGCCTAAACTATGAACATGAAGAGCAAGTCACTAATTGTTTTTCCTTTTCCGAAGCATTAAAAGTCAACAATTAGGAGAGCGAGGTTGAATAATAGTTTGAATCTGTTTTTTCTACAGATAATAGATACTGAATAACTATTGTAACATCCCCTCACTTATGAGAATGGTATTTTGGTCATTTTAGAATAGGTTAGGATTATTTAAAGTGTTTTTGACATATTCATGCATTCATATATACGCATGAATAGCCAATAGTGAATTATTGCACATGTGAATGTTTATACATGCATTCATGACATTTTCCCGGTTTAATTGTGAATAATTGTGTATTATAGAAAATGTGCTTTGTGTGATTAATAATTGGTATTGGAGAGGATTATTAGGGTTTTTCCATTTTTAGAGAATTATAGGAATTTTTCGGGAATTTTTCGGA
>JANZXP010000002.1:574543-595541 GCA_027576715.1 Erythroxylum flavicans
CCCTTATCTTAGGTTATGTATCGGAATGACCTACGGGCGTCCCGGTGCGTACTCTAGGGTAATGGGGTGTTACAATTAATGATCATGGATCATGTGTATAAAACAAGAAGGGGACTTATAGACACAGTCCCAAGTGAGTCACACATTTTCAATAACTGTTGGCCTTGTTTTTATATTTAGATTAAATTTGACAATGACCTAAATTGAATATAACTGATTTTAATTTTGAATTAAAATTTTATTAAATTTAAATTTAAACTTAATATATTTCATTTGATTTGATAAGACATGTTTGATTCGTTAATTTTATGTTATAATAAATTATATCCTTATTAATGAATATAATAAGTTATATTCAACATATAGAAAATAGTCACTCAATTAAGTAAGGATATGAATACGTACTAATAGACTTTCTCAGACTTTACATCTCAACAAAATTCTCGCTGAGTGTTGCTGTTGTATTCAATTTCAACCTGCACTAATTTGTTATCCGGACTTAACTATCTGTGAAGACCTTTTGTTGCACGAGTGTGCTTATTTTGCATATTTCAATTATCAATAAAATAGGAGATTCATGAGGTAAATATGAAAAAAGACCACAATCAAATTTTCTAGTATAACATTATATATACTTGGGATTAAATATTAAAAGTGTAATATTTTGTTTTTAAATTAATTTTAAATTTATAATTATATATTATATATGTTGGACAATGTTGTCCTTTCCTATTATGTGGACAACTATTAATTGTATTTTTCGGTTTTTCAATAACTTATCAGTTAAGTTACGTAATTTGAGCTAAATAAGGGTAATAAGATGACTAAATAAATTATATAAATCAATGGATCGAAGACCAGGAAAAAAATAGAACTCGATTACTATGGACCGGACCCATATTGGGCTTGTGATGGGGAAGCTCGATATGGAAGTTATATATAAAGATTAAGTCTCCTACACTTGTTTACATCATTCGTAAGCATACGGATCCTACACTTGTTTACATCATTCGTAAGCATACGGATCCTCTAACCCGTTAAAAGCACTTACGTATTGAGAAACTGTAGAAAGACGTTAACTATGTATCGATGAACGGTTGTCGTAAAGGTCCCAGGAAATAGCAACTCGTTTTGGCCACGAAAATCGGTTCGAAAGTTGAGATGAACCGAAATAAGCTATTCCGCATTTTCTTTATTTTTAACCCTTTCATGAATGATCTGAAACACGTAATAAGGTTTATGCTATGTGTTACACGTGATATCAGAGCGGTTACGTGATTGGGTTATCAGAAACAAAGGTTTTTCGATTTTCATCTACTATAGTTTTCATCAGTTTTTGATTTGTTTTTCGATTTTTTTGCGTTTATTATTACGTCAAAGTGATATATATAAGGCTAGCTATGAAAACGGGTCAAAAAGGGCCAAAAAAGGTCCCGGGATCACCAAAAATCTCCCACCCCGTCGAAAGGAGATTCAACCATCAGGCACGTGCGGCCATAAAGCGGTGCATACGTTAGTCGTGTCCTCCCACGTGGCTCCACAGGGTGACGGATGAGTGTGACGCTCACCTCACGCCGTCTGTTCTCCCACAAACACGGGACGAACACACGCGCCCACCATCTGTCCCGACATGTGGATGATAGCGATTAGGACATGTGTCGACGCATGCAACACTCATGCCATACAGTGAAAAGTGTGTATGCGCGTGGGGAATCTGGTGCGCTTCGTTACGAGATTGTGCAAGGCATGCGCGCTCTTTGACACGCGCAAGCATGACGCCTACTGACGTCGGCGTTACAGTGATGTTCACGCTAGTACCAGAAATTATAAAAAAAGAAAAATTTCATAATTCACAAAAAGTTGCCCCGGATCCTTTTGGGTTAATTTCCAAATTGGCGAAAATTTTAAAGAGTTTTTTCAATTTTCCTGAATTTATTACGTTGGTAATTGGATTTCGGAAAAAGGTTCCAAAGTTTTTTAAAGCTGATTTTGAGTGTATTTTCGTGCTCTGAACTACATAAGGGAGAAACTTAAAGTTTTATGTCTCACTTGGTAGATTCGATATTCGGGAAAGTACGATAGTTACAATCATTAGGAAAATTTTAAATAAATGTTTCAAATAAAGTTTAAAGACGATGTTTTCAGTACTAATATGTGATTATGTGACTGTGCATTTGGTTTTTGCATTTATAGTTGATTTTCATATACATTATGCCCATATAGAATGTGAGGATGACATAAAGATATATCCCTTGTGTTTGTGGACTTTCAAGGGTATTGATGAGAATGAAGTCAACAAAGTAGCCTTTTAGGTCAGTATTTTGGATTGTTCTACTCACATGTTGGGGGATGTCTCTGACCTTATGTTTGGTTATTCTGTCCAAAGGTGTTGACCTTATATAGGATTTTGAGATGTTCATAAAGGCATTAAATGGAGGAAGGTCGTTGCTTAAATGATCTATTCACCCAAAGGTGAATATGTCATAAGAGTTGATGATTTATACTTTGATCGCTTTCATATGGGGGTCTAATTGCATATATTATGTATTCAGCCAAAAAGTATTTCATAATATGTGCGATCGGATTCTTAATAAAGGTACTACTTTAATGCTTTAATTATCGTTGTTATCCTGCATTTATATTGATCTTTACATTATCTTTTCTAATTTTCAGTCACTTTTTATGTAAACAACAAACAACAATGATGTCATGATTGAGACCTTAAATGGTTTCAATTTCAAAAAGTAGAAGAAAGATGTTAAGTTTGCCCTGGAGATGACTGACGTCAATATGGCGATGTATATCGAGAGGCCTTCTCCACTTACTGATATTAGCTCAGAAGCTGATAAACCAACAATGGCAATTTGGGAACGGTCAAATAAAATGTGCTGCTTGACCATCAAGAGGTCGACCCTAGATCATCTGCTCAGTGTATTACCTCATATGGTCTTAGCGAAGGAGTTTATGGATAGCATTTTCCAGAGGTACAAGGTGTCTTCTCATGCGGAGCAGAGCACGTTGATTAAAAAGTTGTTCTCCATGAAGTATACTGGAGAAGGAGGATTAGAGAGTACATCGTTACGATGGTTCACCTTCAGAGTAAGCTGAAGGCACTAGATAACCTATTTCTGACACGCTCATAGTGCATCGAGTACTAAATACTCTCCCTCGAGAGTTTGAGATGATGACTACCTCCTACATCTCTCAGGAGAACTAGGACATCAATGCCTTGATTTCTCGGTGTGCTGCAGCTGAGGAGAATATTAAGAATTCTTCTCATACTACCCTGTTTGCAACTGCCAAAGGTAAGGGGAAGGCTGAGCCCAACAATCTAAGGGTAAGGATAATGAACTCAAACCCTCTCCATAAATTCAGACTAGACAGTCCTGCATTGCTTAGGCTCACATGACATAAAGGGTATAAGATGCTTCTTCTGTAAGAAGAAGAGGCATAGAAAGGTCGATTGCCCGAAGTACAAGCTGTGGAAGGTTAAGCAAGAATTGTCAGGTAACTCCTCAGCCTATATGATTAATGAATCCAATGTAGCTATAACCACATCAAGTTCTTGGTGGTTAAACAGTGGAGCTTCTAATCATGTTGCTTCCACAATGTAGGGGTTCACATCCAGTAAAAAGTCGACTAAAGATGAGGAGAAGCTGATGGTCGGCAACAATGAATAGGTGGATGTTTTGTTTGTAGGAGATGTAGGTTTAAACCTCGATACAGTGTTTGTATTAGTTTTACGAGACACATTTTATATACCGTCTTTTAGACGACAATTAATCTTTGTATCAGTTTTGGATAAAGAGGGCTATCGTTTTGTATTTGATACTTCAGTTGTAAATATTTCTATCAATACAAGACATATCGGAATTGCCTTCTTATCCTACGGATTTTACTGTTGAGAAGGAGGGGCCAGAATAGTGGAATTGTAGACGACTAAGTTTCTGGAATACGATGTCCATGATGAGGGAAGATCGTCACATCCTCTAGTAGTTAGCAGGATGGATACTACAATTATTACGTATTCGCCTCTCATACAGTCAAATCTGGTGGATGAAGGTCTGAGTACCATGCCTATGCAGGCAAAGGGACTTATACCTGTTCAGGAAGAGGTTTCGGAGGTACAAAAACCTATGCAATTACGCAGATCCACCAAAGAAAGGTAACCTGCTATCTCATCAGGTTACATAGTCTATTTGGGTTACCAAGACTATCATATAGGACATGTTATGAATCCAGTTACTTTTATAGATGTTGTTTCTGGACCCCTTGCAGACTTGTGGTGAGAAGCAATAAAGAATGAGATGCAATCTATGAGACATAATAACGTATGGGAGCTCGTTGATTTACCTCAAATTGCAAGCCTATCAGTTACAAGTGACTATTTAGGACCAAGAAGGGCATATAGGGTCAAGTTGAGCAGTTTAAGATATGTTTAGTTGCTAAGGGATTCACTTAAAGAGAAGGAGTTGACTTTAATGTTACCTTCTCTTCTGTATCATCGAATGATGCATTTAAAGTGATTATGGTAATAGTAGTTCATTATGACATGTAGCTGCATCAGATAGACGTTAAAATTGCTTTCCTGAATAGTGACCTTTTTTTATGAGGTTTATATGGAGCTACCTGAAGGATTTCAGGATGAAGATGCAACTGACAAAGTTTGTAAGTTGACTAAATCAATATATGGTTTGAAACAAGTTTTCAGACAATGGTACCTAAAGTTTGATGAGGTTTTGAACTCATTTAGTTTTGTGGAAAACAAAGTTGAAAGATGCTTATAATATAAGGTCAGGGGAAGCAAAGTTATCTTCCTATTACTATACGTGGATGATATCTTGCTGGCGTCAAATGATTTGACCATATTACATGAGGTAAAGCAACTTTTGGCCAAACACTTTGACATGAAGGATTTAAGTGACGCGTCTTTTGTCCTTGGTATACAGATTCATCGGGATAGATCTTAATACTCGTTGAGCCTTTCACAAAGAGCATATGTTGAGCGAGTATTACAAAGGTTTAATATGGCTTAATGTAAACCTATTGTTGCACTTATCTATCATGGCAAGAGATTATCTTTGACACAGCTTCCAAAGAATGAAATTGCGAGAGAGGCTATGAGGAATGTCCCATAAAGGAGTTGATTCATAAAGGTGACGTCAAAGTGGAGCATATCAGGACTGAGGAGATGTTAGTTGATCCATTGACTAAAGGACTTCGCCCACTAGTTAAGGTCCTTAGACAACAGTAGCTAGGGAGCATTATATTTGCTTGTTAAATGTTTGTACATTTTAATGTATTATGACATTATGTTTATTTATTAATATAGATGATCATTTTTTTTAATTCTCGGTAATAACTGTTCTTGTGTATAGTCATAATACATATGGAAGCCTTAAGATTTGTATTGATCTTAAGCATTTTAAAGGTCATTAGACATATATAAAGATTGACCTTGAGCTTATGTCATTGAGACATATATAGTTTAGTATGGATATCCATAAAATTTAATATGACATAGGGGGATATAAGGTATAATTCTATAAATGTTCTTTAATGCAGTTTAGCGTTCAGTTGGAGAATATAAAGATTTTATCTAATGTTGTTTAGCATTTAGTAAGAGAAAACAAGATTTCTCTGTTGCAGTTTAGCACATGCAGTTTAACATATCGTTGGAGAAATCAAGACCTACAAACGAAGATGATACGTATTGGATCATACAGGTATCATTCTAGATTGTCACACTCTATTTTCCCATTCATGTTAGTAAGGTATTAGATATATTAGGTCTGTGTCACACATGACACATATGTTTGATATTTTTCGGTATCAAAAACCTTGCAGGATGGAATGTTGGACTTTGATTACCTTTTGATCAAATGTTTTTTAATTTTTAAATTTAGTACCAAGATGGCATCGTGTCTTAACCGAGTTTTCAAAATAATTTTAAACTTGATAAAAAACCGCAATTAATGATTGTCCAAGGGGGAGAATATTAGATAATTTTGTCCTTTCTCATTATGTGGACAATTATTAATAGTATTTTCAGTTTTTCAATAACTTATCGGTTAAATTATATAATTTGATCCGGATCAGGGTAATAAAGTGACCCAATAAATGATCTAAATCAATGGGTTGAAATCTAGGAAAAAAAATGGATCCTGATTTGTTTGAATCGAACGTTAAGGTCTCTTACAGTTGCTCATATCATTCTTAAGTATACGGATCCTCTTATTCGTTAAGAGTGCTTACGTATTGAGAAAAATGTAAAAAGATGTTAACCATGTGTTAGTAAACGGTTGTCGCAAAGGTCCCGAAAAATTAGAATTCATTTTGGCCAGAAAAATCGCTTCAAAAGTCGAAATAGAATCGAAATTAGATATTTACATTTTTTTCATTTTTAACCCTTTCATGAAGGATCCGGAATATATAATAAAGACTATACTACATATTACAATATATATATATATAATACATCAAGTTGCTCTCCTTGGTCGACTGATATATATATATATATAGCAACTTGGAACCACCCCAAAACTGTGATTGGTCCGAGAATGCTGTCAGGAAATTACAAGTGGGACAATCAAAGCAGGTTTCTAGTTGAAGATCCCATAATGTTGTTGAACTTCATTGAACCTCATCCTCAGGTCAGTGCCTGTCTCTGAGCAATTAGGCACTGCCCAATTTTTTGTCTCACCTGAAAACAACTACTTGATTTTTTCTTGGCATATGTACGCAAGTAGCAAGCACACTAGAGAAAATATCTGATCTATCTGTCTAAAAATATCTCCCAGAATCCTGCCCACATAAGCACAATCAACTTTAATTGTCAAATTAAAGCGAATGGGGAGTATTCAGATTTGTGCAGATGATCATGATATGACAGTGGCGGATGTGGAAATCCCAACTTGGGCATACAAATGGGGATTGGATGTGGTGTTGGCGTCAGCGTACCGCCCTTAGGCCATTCATATCAAGGTTGAAACTTGCGAGAGCAGTCATTCTTGAAATGGGATTATGGCTAATTATTAGGGTTCCAATCTTTCATAGAAACTTGCAATTGGATCAAATGATATGTAATCGGATTGGATCAATTAAGTTGAATTTTTTGTTTAATTTTAAATTATTAAATAGGTAATAGATAACTAATGCAAGACATTCAAAATATGTATATATATAAAAAGATAAATAATAAATTTAAAAGTGAAAGTTTCATTTTTATTTTTTTCCTAGAGTTTATTCTTTTGAGATTTTCGGTTATTATTTTTATTGCCTATTATTTAATATATATCAAAAATGACAATTTTATGTGATTAGTTTTTGTTTAAAATCAATTAATCAAATTCTAAATTTAATTTAAATTGCAAAGGACTAATTTGAACTGACTTAAAGTGATAGTTTTAATAAATAATTTATTGATTAAAATTTATTTTTATTTTAATTACAATAATATACACAATCTTTTTTGTATTTTTACAAAAAATAATATTGCTTTGTATTTTTTAAAAGTTTTGGAATAAAAATAAAAAGGGGATATTTAAATAGGCTAAAACATATAAATTTACTTTTTCATAAATTTTAAATAATTAATTTTTTAAAGTTAATTTTTAATGTTAATCATAAAAAATTCGTTTTCTAAATGTAATTTAATAAAAAATTTGTGACTTAATTAATATCTTTTTCATATGATAAGGATAGATTTTATTTAGATTGAAAAACAAATCTCAAAATGTTATACTATTAATTTTTAATAATCATAATAAGCAAGTAAGTTTCAATATATTAATATCACAACGTGAAGAATCTGTTTATTAAAAATTGTAAATATATTCTTATTTGTATATTTTACTTATTTATATTTTTAACTTGTTCGTTAATTTTTTAAAGAGTAAAAAATTATTTTATAAAAATAATACCTCTCACTATTTATAATTCTTGTCAAAATTTTAAAATATTTCATAAGAAAAACAAGAGGGAACAACCATGCTTTGCTAGCCCCTCTAACTTTAGGGGATCAAATCTCCTATATCGATTATGATATTCCTATCATGTTTTATTAAATCTCAATCATATATTTACATGGACCCTAAATAAATGTATGGATGAGATTTAATATAATAGAGTTGGAACAGAGTAATTAAAACAGAGGGGCAACTCTATAACCATTCAAGTGAAGAAGTCATGTCCATGAACAGGCTTTGCAAGTATTGGCCTCATTTGGTTGTTAGCTGATCAGCTAAAAATAACTGATTGATTCAAATCAACTAGTTGACTTTATAAAAAAGTTGTTTAAATTGTTTAGTTATCAACTTGTTGCGTTGGCTGATTCAACCCGACTAGCTGATTTTGGAGAAACTCCCCTATAGTAGTGTTTTTTAACGAATCAGCTGATATTTTTTATTTTAATGTCGATTTTGCCTTCTTTACTCTCTACTCTTTGACCGTCTCATTTCTGGTTTTCTCTCGTCTTCTTCCTTTCTTGGCTCATCTCTCTGTTCGGATCTTAGACGTTCACGCTTTTTTATCTTCTTCTCCCACAACAATTTTGTTTTTTCAACTGTCAATCATGAGCAACGAATAGTAAGCCCATTGCTCAAATATACTCTTTCTTTCTCCTTTTTCCTCCAAGTTCATTTCTTTTTTTTTGGGTTTCTATAGCGATTATCTGTTTAAGCTTTGGGTTTCTATAGCGATTTTCTGGAGGGATATCAACATCTTTCTTTCATAACAATTTATCAGTTTATGTTCAACTTCTGAATATTTATTGAATTGAATGAGCAGACACCTCCTCAACAAAGCAGCAACGTCGACTGTTTGGAAGAATGGTAAAGTTTCGCTCGTCAAAAGTACCCACATTTGTTTTGCGAGTCCATTTTGTTCGTAGGCTCCATCACGCTCTTTCTTAGTATCATTGATGCATCTTAAAAATCGAATCTCCATATTTTTGCAATCTAAATGATCGAGTCTTTTTGGGTTCAATCTTTTGTCATACTTCATTCGGTTGTGGGTCTTGCAAGTGACATGCTTGGTGTTTTGCAAATCTGCTTAGTTACTCTCAAAGCTGGTGTTTGTAGTTCTTATAGTGTTGCTTTCTTCAGTTTTTTTGTAGTTGAAGTCTATGTTAGCAGCTGTTTTCTTGCTTTTGTTGTTTGAATATTATGACTAACTGGTCAGATTTAAAGCTGATGGGGTAGGTGATAAAAGTTTAGACTTGCATATACTTGGTTTGGTTGCAAAAACCAATGATTGTGCCACCTGCAGCCTAACATTTTGCCTTTGACACTAATGCTGGATTTGTTACCGATTTCTAGCCTAACTAGGGAATGTTCAAGTTAACTTGTCTTCTAGTTGCCTTGCTAGATAATATAGATGCTTCTCATCAATTTATGGATTGAACTTGTAGTGGGGAGAAGCAAGGGTGATAGGAATGAAAACTTATTTGGATTTCAATTAGTCTTTTCTCTCGTTTTACATAATTTATCTGCTTTGCATTGATATGGTTTATTGGTTTAATCTTGAGATGCAAAATAAGATGATAGATTTCACGATCTTGTGGTCCTTATGAAGAAATGCCTCTGCTAAGAGACTAACGTATTAGATGTTTGTAATGCAATTGTTTATGGGAAAATATATTAGGAAGAGTACTTAAGTTGTCCAGACATGCCATGAGGACATTTCTGGTTAAGAATTCCCAGAAATATTGATGATATGAGTTGATCTTTCCAATGTTAACAAGCCATTGTAATGAGCAAACTAGATGAGATTGTTAATATTCAGGTCAAGGTTGGAGTTTGGTGGGCGTATTAGCGTGATTTGGTGTGAGGAACCTCTTTTGTAAATACTTAATAGTCGATTTGGTTAGAGTATTGAGATACTTGCAAAGAATACTTGGAACATTGCACATAGCTTTGTCTAATACTACATTATCTCTGATTACGGGTTAGAACTTAATAAAAGTTAAAGATACAAACTTTCTTTGGTGGTTTTTTTTGGTTCTGATTTTTTATTATTTTAAATAAAATATCCACCCACTTTCATTAGAATTCATCATAAAAAATGATCTTTCGACAAGAATTGAGAATTGTGAAAATTTGGCAAGATACAATTTTCTGGTACCTCTTACTAGTGCTCATTCAATTGATTGAAGTAAAATAAGTTTTTGAAAGAGATACCTCTCTTGGTTGTTGCTAGCTTAGTTTGAACTAAGTTATTTGCCTATATATGTTTAATCTTGTATGATCAAGTGCAAATTTATATGAGGTGATTGACAATGTTCATTATAAATTTCTAACTAACAAATCCATAAAAAGTAAGCAACCTTTAAATCAGAAATTAAATAATTAAAAAAATAAAATCAAGTAACTTTTGAATTGATAAAAAATATAAATTAAAAAGTTTCAAATCCAAGATGAATATAAACTGCGATATATACTGATAGTTATTTTGTATATCTCCAATCAATTATATGAGATATGTTATTCTTTTCTTCAGTATGTATCTTGACAAAATATTGTAGATGTATTACAAATTAGAATTTAGATTACACTACATTGAAAATAAAGAAATTATATTTTTAATTAATATAGTCCTAATTTCACAAATTTTATTATAGTATTCATATCCTTATAAATTTTTTTAAAGACATATCCTTATAAATCATTTTACACATAAACAGTTAATACTAAACAACTAATTTTACCAAACATCTATAATAAATAGCTAATGAAATCCACTGGTCAAATCAGTTGATATAATCAGTTATGAGCTAACAGCTGATAGATCAGCTCACAGCTAAATGCAATCAATTGATTGCTAAATAGGGCCATTATCTATCATCCTCCTATTGAACAGTCCCTTTAGAGTCTCCAAATCCAAAAGACAGGCTTCCTTTCTGTCTAGTTTCTGGTGCGAAACTCGAAATGGCTCGTCAAGCACAGTAATGATTTAGACTTCAGCAGAAAACCTCAGCTCCCGCAGAGGTGAGGCACACGAAATTGTCTATTACAAAATGATGGTGTAAATTAGGCCGTTATTTTTGTTCATATATTTATATAAATCATACATTTTATCTATATATTTATATTGATGTCACATAAATGTGTGAATGAGATTAACTACCAAAAATTTGTAATCGATTAATTAAAACAGAAGATCTAGTCCCAAAACAAGATTCCACTATCAAAAGATTCAGAACAGATGCTTTGATGTGATTATTGAAACGACGTCGTTTCATGATAAAATTGAAATGATGTCGTTTCAACAACAGAAAATATCATCTATCAATCCTCCCCCCTCCCAAACGCACAAAATCACTCTTAACCCAGTTGATCCTCATAAGCAAGTGGCACACATCGACAAAATCTCATTGCACGGTTTGTAGAGAGGCTTTTGAATTATCAATAGGGACGTCAATGAGCAGGGCCCGAGCCCTGAGCTATGATGGCCCATAGTACGGCGGGCAGGGATGGGTCAACCCCGACCCGACCATTTCATGGCCCGAGCTATGGCCTGACGGGTCTGACCTGCTCGTAATTTGTTTTTTAAAATAAAAAACTTTCAAAACGATGATGTTTCAAAAGCCTGCCCATGGTCGACTTGTAGCCCACTCATGGCCGGACCAACCTAGACTAAAAACGAGTCGGCCTGACTTTGACATTCCTAATTATCATCATAGGCAAGAGAAATGCCTTGTAAGCGTATTTACCATTATGATTGCATAGTTTCATGGCTTGCACTGCAAAGTTCATGTCTAATTTGTCGACACGAATTGCTGACTGATGACGAGTTAGTAATGGTTAGATCGGACGGGTTTTGTGGAGGGGACAAAGCGGTTGGGTTGATTATTTATTGATTGCCCGGAGGAGGGTATGTGGTGGGTTGATTCACATGTGTGAGAAGAGGTGAGCGAGAGGGATTGTTTGTTGTTTATATGGAGATGGATGATGGGTTTAACAATAATAGTTAGCCGAGAAGAGTGAGTTGGAGACAGAGAGGTAAAGAGACTGGTGGCTGGAGAGGTGGTGGGTTCAAGTTGGTGGGTGTTTTAAGGTATTGTTTTTCTTGTTTTGGAAGTGAGAATTCGAGTGCTAAATTAAGATCGAGGATGAGTAAGGCTTTGAACTTTTTTACTTCGAGAAGAAGAAGAGCTTTTACACTAGAAATCTTTAGTGGGAGAAGGAGGTAGTGATTAGCAAAAATTGAAGTGGTCTATACACATTTTAAACTTTTCATACACTTACTGCAACTGATGTTTCTTTTTGTAATCCTAACGAAGAAAGAGCGGCATGTTTATCTCTAAATTAACAATTATATTTTCTAATAAGAGGCATGTTTCTTTGTTAGTTTTTAAACAATAACACTTATAAGCATGAATAGAGAAACAACGTCGTCTCAGTTTTATCACGAAACAACATCGTTTCAATAATCATACTCACCTCAATTAATGCTGACGTGTTTGATTAATGAGGATCCCTTGACACGTGACAGTGCCATGTTAACGAAGATAACGATGAGAGTAATGTCAAGTTATGATTGAAAAAATTGAAAATTTGAGCATTTTATTGTTATTATTTAAAGTTCAGGCTATAATTAAAAATTGATGAAAGTTTCAGCTTTTTTTAGTGATTATCCTTAGTGAAATAATATTTTAACATAATTTATACAAAATTTAAAAACTTAGTGATTAAATTGAAAATGTTAAAAAATTTAGCATTAAATTGAAATTTTCTTTAAAAATTAGTCATTTTAAATATAAAAAGTCAAAGTCAACATTTTTAATGTACAACGCTCTCCACTTTGCAGGGGTATAAGGAAAGTCATGATGTGTGCAACCTTCTTTTTATATTTTTACAAAAAAGTTGCTTCTGTGACTTAAACCTGGAATCATAAAGGTCACAAAGAGACTCACCCTCAAATGTGTTATCTTAAATTAATCCATCGCTCTAGAGTTTATATTAAGCATAAGTAAAAAGTCTTTTATAATATTTTATAACTAAAAGAACTTACGTTAACTTTCTTGAATTATTTTAATAAAAATTATTATATGACATACTATTTTATACATTCTAACACAAATTTATAGCCATTTTTATATAAAACTTATAAAAATTGAGTAAATATTATTTTTTAAATTTTTATAAAACAAAATAATTTTTTTAAAATGGTACTTTTTTAACAATAAAATCTATGCTAACTACTTATATAATAAATACTTATAAATCACATATTCAAAACAAAATTGATTTAATTGGTATAAATCAACCTTCAATCAAGATTCAAACTTGAAAATTTGAGTTAATAAACACAAAAAAACAAAAATTCTATGGATTAGTAGTTCCCTCTTTGAGAGGTTTGTACTTAACGTCCTGTTTCAACCCTGTTCTGTATTAAAAATAATGTTATTTTATGCCTATTTACCTCTAAAATAATGTCATTTTTTAGGCAAAAAAGAGTTAAAATAGTACATCAAATTTTTTGTTCTAGTTATTCTATTCTAATTTTATTGTATTAGAACTCATCCATATATTTATATAAAATTTACGTAAATATATAAATAAGAGTTAATAGAATATGATAAAAATATTATAACTAAAAAAACTTAAAAAAAAACCTAATCCAGAGTATTGAGTTAAAGAGAATCTGATTCCTGCCGAAGAGAGAAAAAGGTTTGTCTTGTTCACTCCTCCCGAGTCTCTGTCATTGTCGGGACCACGGTAAGACAGTGGCATCGTTTTGTCATAAAACACCCATGCTTTCATCATAATCAAGATAAATAATAGGCTGAATGTCAACAGCTGGCTTCTCGCAAAGCAAGATAGGGACATTTGCAAATCCTTTTTGACCGTCTCACTAATCACACAGCAGGAACTGCAGCCGCATATGAATCGTCAATTTTTCAGTTGCTTCATTTAGTAAAACTATCATCAATATTGTCAAGAAGACTGTGTTCCTGGAATCATTTTCTTTCTTGAATGTCCAAGCTTTGACAGTAAACAAGTAAGTCTAGATTCATTCTACCACGTAAGATATTTTGTCTGCTTCCCACAAGGAGTGTTCCTGATTAATATTATACGAGAAAGATACTATTCTGGGCTGTTTTTCATTCACTCCTAAAATCTACAGATCGCCAGAAAAAGTTGAAATTTAGGTATTGAAATTTCAACCAAGGCATTTCAATAGTACAAGCAAAATGGTCACGTCTAAAGATAAAGTGGAGATTGAGTGACTAAATTAAAGCAGAAAACAAGTCTTAGGTACGTTTACGGCTATAAGATTTTGTTCACACCAAATGGAAAGCTATGTGGATTGGAAATTGTCAGGTTTTCAGAGAGTAATGCAGTTCATCAATCTGCAGATGGCTAAAGGCACTGGAAAGAGACAGGAATGAATGTCTTGTTATCAGATTTTTCAGGAAGTGATAACAATTTTTAAGCAATGTTGGTTGTCTGACATAAGCTGAGGTGAAAGCAAAGCTATTATTGAGAAACATAGTTGCTTAATTCAACAGCTTTTCTTGTAGGTATCTTACATGACAAACATGTTACTATCCTTGATTATCATCAATTGGCTCATTATCCCTACTCTCTAGTATTCCTGCTTCTGTCACATAACGGGAGAAGCTTAATGACCTTACAAATACACTAATTAAGTAGCCAGAAGATTATGCAGCTACCTGCAATAAAGAAGATTATCAAATGACATTTTGACATATTACAGTTACAATCATGAATCATCAAATTTTGTCGCCTTCAAGAAGTGGGTTCTGACCCACTTGAGATGTGATTCGCATGATTATTCCACTGTTGCTAATGCACGATTAATTACTAATAATTAGTCATAATACGTCAGCAACAACTATAATTTTACAACAAACCCTTGGAGTTTATAGTTATATTGGTTTTCAGAGCCCATTATGGGACATCAAGGCCCAACTTCTTCATTTTCAGGCTTCCTGATTGAAATTTCTAAGGGTGAAGTTTTGCTGGGATTAAATAACATTTATCTTGGCCTAATAGCTCAAGTCGAAGATAAGAGATTGAGATGGCCCTGATCAGACGAGTTACAAGACTAACACAGGCTCAGGTTAAATATAAGAAGTATCATTTATGTTGCTTTAGTAGTTTAAGAACCTCACCAACTAGAAAATGTTGATTTAGCTAATTTATTAGAAGTATATGCAGGAGAATAGAGTAAAGATTAAAAGATTAGGAATTAGTACTGTTAGATTCAGTTGATCTCTGCTTGGAAAGGGCAAGAAGGAAGCGAGTGAGGGACTTTCTAGCAGCCATTATAGCCTTTTCCATTTCTTCCTCGTTATCCTCAGTATTAACCCTACACTCTTCAACTGAATGCACTCGTCGGACGAGCTTGCGCAGCTCCTGTTCGAAAAGATGCCATAAAAAGCAAGATTAATTTAGATGAACTGATGTGAGTATAAAAAGCTGATGAGCAGAAAAAACAAGTAAAGGGCTATGTATTTACTTAGTTATCAAAAATGGGATGTGTTGCTTCAGAGGACCAGATGTATGTATGCTCTTGGCAAAATGATAAGCATACAATTTACTAATATCCGAGACTGGAAAAGGATTCAAGGACTTAGTCAATGCTATGACTTCAGGGTCTTCTGACTATGGACATGACAAGCAGAGAATTGAATTGCTTACAGAGAATTGAATTGCTTACAACTTCAAAATGATACATATGCTTGAATAAGTTGATTTCATTCCAATCGAATTTGGAGGAATGTCATGCCCAAATTCTGATATTGAAGCTAAAATCATAAAGGCTAACATCCCACTAACCTGACGATCAAAATCAAAACTTCGAACAGCATAAACTTCATTGCTGATCTCTACGTCCTTATTAATCAGTCCATCAAACCATCTAGTTGCAATCTCAATATGCTCTTGAGAATCCTAAAACAAATTAGTCAACAAGGAGTAGGTATACATAAATATATCCTGAATCTGTATTTGCGGGCATCATTACAAATAGAAGAAACCAACGGGCATTAAAGTTGCTTCTAGTTAAGCAATGAAAACCAGATGGACTAATAGTTATAGTACCTCCTCTTCCTCCTCGTATTCGATTTCTACATCGTCAGCACTAATAATTGCCGTCTCTGCATCTATCAAACCCTGAAGCCTACTCCAGTCACCATCTTTAGTAGCATGAATCAAAGAGTCCATTAATTCAGGTTCTACCTCACGCAACAGTTTCCCTGTTAACACTTTTAACAAGCATATGAGAAACAAATACAAGCACAACGTAAAACAACGTAAGTTTCCCACGAACATATCTGATATATGTAACAATCTGTAGCATTTTGTGGAAGATGTATTGGCAGTAACATAAGCACAAATGCCAAGTAAGGACGCGACTTATATAACATATGTAAGTTTTAGTTATGTAACATACCTAACATACGTAATCAAACAACTAAGATTACTTTAAGATAAGAGATTCAATACCAATATAGTTATATTGCCTCCGCTTTCCTTCTCGGACATCAGGTCCCAATCTCTGCGACAAAAAACCAAACACCTTTGCTTCATTCTTCTAAAAACCAAAAACCCTCTTAAACGACTACGTCCCAATGCATCATAACATCAAAACAAGAAGCTAAGATTGCGAACAAGGAAGCACCTTTACTAGCATTAATGCATCAAGCACTTCTTTGTCGAGTGAAGCCAAACTGTAACCACAGGCATGAACATACCTCAAAACAACTTAATTAAACGTAAAAGCAAACACTCGAGCAATATAACTACGAAAATTACATGAAAAATAGAGGGTCAACAAGTTGAAGGTCAATGCTACAGAAGTATTACTTGATAATGCGTTTTATTTGCGGAGGGGAGAACGAAGAAAGCTCCATGCCCCATCGGACGGCGCGCCGAGCTTCTCGCTTTTTCTGGTTGCGACTTTTCTTTTCGCCGGAATCCGAATCGCTGCTATGCTCGAGATCCGACGGCGTTAAATTGGGGCTTCGTGATTCATGATGGACCTCACGAGGAGAGGAGTGCACTGTAGCGAAAGAGACGCAGGTAGATGTGGCTCTGGGGGGTACTATGAAGAATTGGGAGAGGAGATTATTGGCGGCGACGCTAGAGCAGCGGTAGCAATGGTAGTGCATCAGTGGCCTTATCAGCCGAGCCATTGTTATCTGCTAATGCTCAAACGTCAGGTTATGTCATCAGAAACAAAAGCGACCCTGCTCCGTTTGATTGTAGTTGTAGTCTAGATCCACTTAGAAAAGGGCAAATCCTACTACTTTACAAGACTAGTAACCGCGGTTGGTTTGCATTATAAAATTAAAAAAAGGAAGGAAAATTAATATAGTAAATAATAAAAATAGATATTATTATTATAATTATAAGGGTTGGTTAAGTGTAAGAAATGATTATTATTATTATTACTAACGGTTGACTTGAAAAAATATTAAAAAATAAAAATTTATTACATATGCTATATATTTATTGGATTTCATTTTGTATAAAATCTAATACTTTTTGCTTTTAAAGATTTTGAAGAATTTAAGTTAAGATTTATAAATGTTAATCTTATTGAATATGTTATTCATCAATGTTTTAAAAACAGGACTGAAAGTTCAACCGATAAGATAAGAAATTCATGATTTAAAAGGTTCAACAAGTATTAGATTATCATAAATCCGACTAAATATGAAATAAAATTAAAGAATTTTAAATAAATTGAAAATTGTACTTATCTACCTAACAAATTTGAAGTTTAAATAAAAAAAGAGTTTGTTAAATGAAAAGTATTTGGTTTATAATAATTTACAAAAAATTGATAATTTAATTAATAAATTAAGACTATATTTAATTGAGGATTAATTAATTGAATGAAATGGAATATAATATTTTTCTAACATTTAGGAGGAGAGTTTATAGTAAAATAGAATGAGATAGGATAGAAGAGGAAGTTTCATAACACGTCCTATTTCATCGTAAACAGTAAAAATGAAAATTCTCCAATTTGGAAAATTTAGGATATAAGGTAAAAAGATCATCTATGGGAAGGTACCTTTAAACCATCTACACACAGACTAATCCCTGCTCGCACCAAGTCAGTTCGTAAAAGGTAAAGTGCTAGTCAAACAAATTTCTCCATTCTCAAGACTCAAACTTGAGATCTCTGATTAAGGGATGAGAGTACTAAACCACTCACACCAACTTGTTTGGTTTACACTATATTATATTTTAAACATTCATCCAAACAATATTTCACGATACAAACCTTTCTATCATTCCCAATCAGAAATTTTCTAAATTACATCCATTGACATTCTATTATATTATAAATCATTTCATTTCATTCTATGTTTTTAAAAATCTTATTTACAACCAAACATAGCCTAAATGTTGAACGGTTTAAAATTTTTACGATTAAATTGGTCGAACCGATTTAATCATGATTATTTATATCTAAGTGTTTAACTCCTCAAATAGATTATTTAAAATATTAATTTATATAGTATTATATGCATTCGGGAAGTTTAAAGTTCTACTTGACATAATTGGGAGGCTAAACAAAGTTCTGATTAACAATTACAGTTTAAGAGTCCAAGAACTACGAAAGTTGGAACATTCTAAAATTGGTACCAAGAAATCAGACTCCAGTGTGAACGAACATACGGTACACCACCGTAGTTGACTCAGTCATTATCCACTTTTCCACGACATAAAGGGCAAGCATTGGATCTCTCCAACCATTCGAAAATACATGATTTGTGGAAAACATGAGAACAGGGCATCTTCGTAAGCAATTGACCACCAGAAAATTCCTCCAAACAAATAACACAATCGTCGTATTGATCAGTTTCACCGGAGTTGGCACAGAAACTCTCCGCTTTCAGCTTCTCCAACGCCGACTCCGAGGCACGTTCAAACAGCGGCGTGAGAGTCACCATCTCCAACAAGAACGCCGTCACGTGGGCCTGCAGATGAAACCCAGAAAAATTCGTAGATTCAGCAAGTTCGCAGAAGCAAGGACTCATAGTTTCGACGATTATCTTAACAAGTGTCCCGTCGAGAAAATCATGAACCCAAGGAAGTGTGCTCCAGAGATAGTCAGAGCATGTGTTTGGGTCTTTAAGAACTCGGACGGGAAGTTCCACGGTAATGCCGACGCACTCATTATAGGGGTACTCCGCTTCACTGTCGCCTGTGAACCTTAATAGGTAGTGTCGGTGAAAGGCGAAAAGGAACATGAATTGAGGTTGTTCGTTTGTTTCATCGTCATTACCAGTTGGCGGTGGAACTCTACGATGAGATACATCAATTTGTAATGCAGCAGACCTACGAGTTGTTGAAGTGGAAGGCATTGTCGAGAGGGTGGCGAAGATCAGAGAAGCAATTCTTGAAGCACAACAATGGTAGGTGACTAGCGAGTATCGGATGTTTATAGAAGAGGAAGTAATGTACGTGTTTCCTTCTTTTATTAGGAATAAGTTTCGGTATTGGATTTATGAGGATGATCGATTTCCATGTTGTGTTATGAAAAGTAATCGTGTCAGTGTACGTTTTCTGTATTAAGTTCCAATGCTTGTGAGGTTTTTAATGAACGCAGAAATATCCTGAAAAGAATACTGTTTTAATAAGAAATTGGAATTCAATTCAAATTCTGTCTATTCTTTCACAACATTTAAATTAAGGATGGTAATAATGGTCCTATTCGGCTCATTTTTGACCTGGGTTAATCAAATCACGAAAGAGCTACAGGCTGATTATAGTCGCCTAAGTAGGTCACTGGTCGGGCTCATTTTTTTCAAAACGATATCGTTTTGAAATCTTTTTACTTAAAAAATAAATGACGGAATGAACCGACCTATTTTGGCTCGTTAATATTCCTAATTTAAATTGAAATAATAAAACAAACTATATAAGAATTCAGTATATTTAAGTCATTTAATAAGGATAAAATGCAATTTAAACGTAAATTGAATTAATAAATAAGATCTAAATTGATAAATTATTTTAATCATGTTAATTATTATTTTATATTGAATTTAATTAATTTAAATAAAAAATAAGGGTTAAGCTTCATGTTACCCGTATTTGATTAGTCGATATACAAACTTATCATATATAGTTCAGTACTATTTTTAACTGAAAATTTAAAAAATTAATTTAAAATTACATTTTTTCAAAAATTTTAAAATTCTTTATATCTTTTACTGTTTTATAAAATTTGATATTTTATAATTAATCTTGACATTGGATTAAACCAGAGAATCTGAATCCAACTTCGAACCTGATTATCTTGAATTAAACTCAACTGAATCGGATCACGACGGACAAAACTTGTTATTCCTACTTATTATTAAAAAAATATTTCCTATACGTGATCAACCGACCATGCACGTGTTGTGGCTCGTGTTGTGACTGATCTGGATTGCAGTTGGCGTAATTTGAGGACGTGGTTTCAACATACAGTTGGTTTGGATTTAGACAGGAAGCCCTTGGTAATCCAACCCACTTGACAGGATCGACTTCCTGCCCAAACCCATTCACTGTGCTTTTGTCTTTAGAACTCTGGAGATTTCGAAACTCTTATCTTCCCCTAAACTTGGAAGTACTTATTTCAACGGATTCTGTAAGATACCAACAGTTCCAAGTAAATCAACGAAGAACAGAATATATAAAGTATTTCAGGCTTTAAAAACATCGCCTTCTTAGATTTTTACATGACAGTGAACTAAAGAAGTTCCAGTTCTGATTCTGTACAAGAATATCTGGAGCCATTAGTATAATCTACTTTAGTTCTAGCCTATTATGGTGTATCAACATTCAACAACTATCTCCTACCAACACTGATCTGTTTCCCATCTCCGAGAAAGTGTAGCAGACGTCA
Source organism: Erythroxylum flavicans (assembly GCA_027576715.1). Taxonomy (NCBI): domain Eukaryota; kingdom Viridiplantae; phylum Streptophyta; class Magnoliopsida; order Malpighiales; family Erythroxylaceae; genus Erythroxylum; species Erythroxylum flavicans. The sequence continues at coordinate 595,424 of JANZXP010000002.1, forward strand.
CAAACGGAGATCTCATCGGCCGGGCTCGCCTGAACAGGGATCGATCATAATCGGCCCGTTTCTCGGGATCGGAGAGAGTCTGGTAAGCTTCGTGAACCCTTATGAAATCCCTAGCTGG
>JANZXP010000002.1:595641-610776 GCA_027576715.1 Erythroxylum flavicans
CCCTCGCGGGGCACGAATTCGGGTATCACTGTCGATATCGGGTTCGGGTCCGGCGGGAGTTGGGGTGTTACATTAATAAACAGAAAGATAATTGTGGTAAGAAACTGTTTATGCTGTAAAAATTTTACTTTTCATTAATAACCTTCACTACAATTATTATTTTTCGTTATATTCTTAATTAATATGACTAAATATTTTTATAAAATATTTTATTTACTAAATTTATTTTATTTATATTTTCTTATTTTAATTTAATTTTTGATTATTTATAATTATAAATTTATATGACCAATAATATAATTTTTAATTATTTATACAACAATTAATAATTTATTAAATCAACGAATTTTTTAGTCATTTTATCTCTTTTTAATAACTGCAATCGCACTTGCCAAACAATTATTTTCACGTTTCAGTAGTTACTAAAACAGCAATTCCAAACATATTCAGCAGGTTGTCAACCGCCACCACTTTCTCAAACCAAGCTTACGTCAATTCTAATATTTACCTAACGTGCAAATAAAAGAATAACCACCGGAAATTTCTCTATAAGAAAAAGAAGTATTATTTTTAAACTGAAAGTTTTAAAAATTAATTTAAAATTATATTTTTTTCAAAATTCTTAAATTTTTTTATACATTTGACTTGTTTAAAAAATTAGAATATTTTATAATTATTAATCTTTGACATTGGATTAAACCAGAGAATCTGAATCCGACTTCGAACCTGATTGGCTTGAATTATACTTCAACTGAATCGGATTACAACGGACAAAACTTGTTATTTCTACTTATTATAAAAGAAATATTTCCTATACGTGATCAACCCGACCATCCACGTGTTGTGGCTCGTGTTGTGACTGATCCGGATTACAGTTGGCGCAATTTGAGGACGTGGTTTTAACATACAGTTGATTTGGATTTAGACAGGACGCCCTGGTTTGGATTTAGACAGGAAGCCCTTGTTAATCCAACGCATGGTGAAAGGATTGACTTCCTGCCCAAACCCATTCACTATGCTTTTGTCTTTACAACTCTGGGGAGTTCGAAACCCTAAACTTGGAAGTACTTATTTCAACAGATTCTGTAAGATATCAACAGTTCCAAGTAAATCAACAAAGAACAGAATAAAGAATTTAAAGTATTTCAGGCTTTAAAAACATCGCCTTCTCAGAATTTTTACATGACAGTAAAGTAAAGAAGTTCCACTTCTGATTCTGTACAAGAATATCTGGAGCCATTAGAATAGCCTATTATGTTGTATCAACATTCAACAACTATCTCCTACCAACACTGATCTGTTTCCCATCTCCGAGAAAGTGTAGCAGGCGTCACCAACGGAGATCTCATCGGCCGGGCACGCCTGAATAGTGACCGATCATAATCGGCCCGTTTCTCGGGATCGGAGAGAGTCTGGTAAGCTTCGTGAACCCTTATGAAATCCCTAGCTGGGTTCTCGTTCTGAGCGCTGGTTGCGACATCTGGATGCAAAACTCGTGCCAGTCTTCGGTAAGCCGTCTTGATCTCTTCACAAGTGGCACCTGCTTGTATTCCGAGAAGGTCGTAGAACGACCTCGGCCGGGACGCAATGTGGGTTTTTGCTCTCTCTGCAGCAGGTGCGCAGGCGGCGGATATAGAGATTGGGCGGCGGAAGCTAACGCTAGAAGGTGGCAAATTGTGGTAGGCGTTTGAACCGAGAAAATGTGTTGAGACAAAAGAAGATGTAAAAGCAGCCATGAGCAAATCGCAATACAAGTTATGGTATTATGTTGTGTGGATAGAAACATACGACTTTTGACATTTATAAGGAAGTGTGAGAAGTCTTTAACTATGGTTAGTTATGTTGGGTTAACGAACTGTGGGCTTATCCACTGAAGTAATTTTAGATGTGTCCAAAGCTCAGCTGACTCAGCGAAGAGTCGGTGCTACAGCCATATATTAAACACCAGCTGACACTGCACACGGAATCTTTTGGGCGCTTGTCTTCTAGAAACACGCGTAATATACGTATTTTTGTAGCTCAATTGTAGGATCTTTTATAGTTCCGTTATTAACTAACTCATTTTCTTAATCAACTTTGTAGGGTTCATGAAGGCGTTTGGCCTTATTGAATAGAAGTTAGTTTTATTTGATCATCTTAAAAAAATTATTTTTATAATTGATGAATAAGTTATTAGTTCATTTATTTAATTCTAATAAGCTGATCTTTAAAAGTTTCATACGAAGAATTTTTGGAGTTAACTATTTGCTTAAATAGTATTACCCTTCATTTTACTTTTTACTTTTACTCTGTTTGTTTTTAAAGTTAGTTTTTTGTAATCGTACAATTATATCGTAAATTTTGAAAGAATATAATAAAAAAGTTAATTAAACTTTTTAATCTTTGTTTAATTTTATAATATTAGTTTACGTTTAAAAATATTGTAATATTAAGTTTTTAACGTAAAGAATCACATCAAATTAATATGTTTAGTATATAACTACTATATATCTGTTATACTATAATTATAAAATATTTTTAATTTATTAAATAATAAAATTTATACATATTATATAAAAAATACTAGTAATATTAATAGAGAATTTAACGTTAGATTATTTTTAATATTAGTATTAATATTATTAATATTATTAAGTTTTTTATTAAAATTATAAACTTAATTTTTTTTAAATTAAATATCTAAATCTAAATTCTTATAAGAATATTCAATGAAATAATAAGAAATGTAATATTCATGCCCTTTATAATTTTTTAAAATCAAATCCTCATAAATTATTTTATATACCAACTATTAATATTAAATAACTAATTTTATCGAATCTCTTTAATAAACCGTTGATATTATATATTAGTTAAATCAATTAATATAAATAGCTAACAGCTACCGGAGCTCATCCAATTCACTGCTGGTCAATAGTAACTATACGTAAAATTGAACCACCGATGTTTTTTTTCTCCTTTTTATTTAATATTCATGAGAATGCAAAGAGGAGGCTACAAAGTCCAAGGTTTCTGCAGTGTTGACACCGTGCTCCGTGACGATGGGACAATGTACTTTTCACTTTTAAGCCCGAACATGAGGGGAAAAAACAATACTCCTTTTTGTGTACAGACCATACGTGTCTCTGCGTGCGTACTCAGACCATGAATTAGTGGACCTATCACGACGTCACAAGTGTGCCCACAGAATTGGTTCTTATCTTTTGGAAACGACTTTTTTATTAAGTGAAGGATAAATAATAAATCGTAATTTGTTATTTTTGGTGAATTTATTAGTGTAAACTAAGTGATAATAAATATTTAATTTTGATACAAAACGATTTATTATAAAGTTATTAGGTTTTTATATGAGTAAAACTTATAATTTTTATATTATAAACATGTATTAGTACTTTAATTAAATTATATATTTTTTAAATAATAAAAATTTCATTATTTAAATTATATTATCTTTTTAAATTTTGGCCATTTATCATTTCATAAATAATTAAAAAGTAATTTATCAATCTCATCAGATTTATTTTATAAAAAAATTTTACATAATAAACTTTGTACCTAATATGATTTATAAATAATTTATTAAGAATAATAATATTATAATGAATTAAAAAATATTATTTAATAAAAAATAGCGTTTTTTAAAAATTTTGGATGAACTAATTCTCATACTTGACATTAACAAATTTAATATATTTTCTTGCTTCTCTGTAACGTCTGTTTGGTTAATTTTACGTGTAAGTCTCCTGCAACCAGAAAAGGTTGAGAGTAGAAAGATCAAGTGATTCGGTTGGAGCCCCCTGATCAACAAAACAGACAAACATGACTCTTCTTCGTCGCCCACAGCTGTGGAAAGTGTCACATTCATTCGCCCAAAACCGTGTATGTCCTTCGAGGTAGACAGCATGTCCTGTCTGGTCCGCTTCAAGTTTCCGTTCTTGACTTTGTTAGTTTCGGAACCTAGTTTCGCTGCAACCTCCGGTTTCTTTCTTAAATGTTGAACTCCAACATTAGGAGCCTCTACCTCCCGTGCCCTTGGGATTGGTGGAGGATGTAAATCGCGGTATGTGCCTCAACTGATCAGGGACTTAGGCTTACTCACTGATCTCACCATACAAGGGGCCCAAATCTTAAAGGTTACCCCCAAGATTCGAACCCCCACCCTGACAGTGTGGAAAAAAATAAAAAACGGACCAGGAAAAAATAAAATTTAATTAAAATGAAACAAAATAATTTATTTTAGTTTGTAAAAATTAATTAGCTTATTAAAGCTAATTGATTAATTAATAAATTAATTAAATTTTAAAAACAAATATTGTTAATCTAATTTTTATTTGAAAATAGGGATAGTAAATTATAAGATTTTCCACTTTTAAAAATTTTCTATTTAAGTTTCAAAATGTTTGAATTTTTTAATTTTTTAAAAAATAGGATGTTATTTTTATTAATATTTTATTTATATATTTGATAGAAAAATAAAAGAATAATATTTAAATGATCAAGTGGTTTTTTAATAATTTGTATGTATTAATATAAGTGATTATATTTTAAATACATGATTATTAATGTATAATTATATTAACAAATATAAAAGTTTATGAACCTTTTCAAATATTAATATTCACGTAATTAATAAAAAAAAAATATATATATATATATGTTTTAATTAATTATATAAAAAAATAGCTATGCTGGCACTTTCCAAACGACTTTCATCAGAAAACTATGGACTGGGGCGATAACGTAAAGAGTAGAAAGGGCGCTAAATCGAGAAAGAGAGTCAGCGCTAACGCAAGAGTTTCTGAACTCATGGATAAGCATGTGCAAGGCACGGATGTCGGCAGATAAGGAGGGACCCCCACACACTTAAAAAACATAAATTGTAAAAAAATGAATTGGATATGTAAATTTGGATTTAATCTCACTTAGATTGAATCCTGAATTAAAAAGTTAATTTTTTTTTTTAATTTTAAAAAATTAAATTTAGACTCACAAATCAAAAATAATATTTTAAAATTCGATTCAACAGTGAAAATTTTAAAACTGGTTAATTATTTAGTTCGATTTTTAATTTTTTAATTTTATTTAGTTTAATAATTTTTATTGTTAAAGATTAATTAGTATTAATTAATCGTCTATTTTTTATAAATTAATTAAATTTTATAAACTAAATAATTTTTATTTAGCATTTCTATTTCAATTAAAATTTAAACTTTCAATAATGAATAAGGACAATTTAGCTTTGAGTAGTTGAATAAGGGTTAGCTTGGCCAGCTTGTAGCCCGTTGAGCCATGAGTCGGTCACGAGCTGATCTATTCCAGCCCGTTAGGTCATGGGCCACCCTAGCCTATGGTCAGGTCGAGCCTAGACCGTTCCTAATTAAGTGTCCATTTTAATTAATGTACAAATTTTTTTAATTATAAAAATATACATATTTTTATTCCTAATAAAAAATTAATTAATTTAAAAATATAATATATTAAAAATAATTAACATAAAAGTGTGCGAGATAATAAAATGAAACATGTTTTTGTTTTTAATTTTTTTAAAAAAATCTTAACTAAATAAATTTTTATTTTTAATTTTTAAACTAAAAATTTCAACTAAACATATTTTTATTTTTTAATTGAAAAATGAAAATTTAAAAATAGAAAAATAAAATTTAAAATTATAACAGAAAAATAAAAATAGAACCACACCATCTTTTAAATTTAATTAAATTCAAATTTAGATCAAACATAATAGTCAAACCCATAAGTTCTTTCAGGTGATGTTTGGTCCATGAACAAAACCTTCTTTACGAATCTAACAACAGACTCACAGGGACCCAATTTGCGTGGACTAAATAGATCATGTAGATTAGGCTTCTCATGTTCACCAGGTCGAGCCCGAAAATGGTAAACAAACAGCCTGTTCTTTCCTCTTCATCTTCTCTTTAAATTCTATTGAAAAAGCTTACACAATCTTTTGCCTCCTGGACATTGTCTTTCTCCATCGCAAGAAGCCAGATTGAATCCATAATTTGGACGTAACATACATGGGAAACTTTTAATCAGTTTATCTCCAGGCATTGTTCTCGTGAATGACCTGTTCCTTATTGTAGGATTCAGACATCAAAAGATAGTGAAATCACCAGACTCCTGTCTGCTATAGGTATATCTATCTACACATCACTTGGCCAAAGAGCTGAAGAAAGTAAAAAATGGAGGCACTCAAGTCAATCCTCACAGCAACCCTCTTCTGCTATGTCTTTGTAATGACTGTGGTGGGAGACTGGGACTCGCAGACTCTTTTCTATGATTGGACTGTTTCTATGTCTCAGCGTCAGGTTCTCGGTGTCAAGAAGCAGGTTGTTGGAAATTCAGATACGTCATTTACATTTTTTTCAGGATTTGTTGACGAGATGTTATTGTTATTGTTGTTATTGTTTCACATCAGGTGATTCTTGTCAATAATCAGTTCCCAGGACCAATTCTGAACGCAACAACTAACGATATTGTTAATATAAACATCCACAACAACCTGACAGACCCTTTTCTGCTCACATGGTAAGAACCAGGGAGTTAAACCTTCGAACTCAGATTCAATGACGAGAGATTTTGTAAATATGGTTTAGTTTGTACGTAGGAATGGAGTGCAGCTGAGGAGAAACTCATGGCAAGATGGTGTTCAAGGGACGAACTGCCCAATAATGCCAGGCCAAAGCTGGACATACAGTTTTGAGATAAAAGATCAGATTGGAAGTTTCTTCTACTTCCCATCTATTCTACTGCATAAAGCAGCTGGTGGGTACGGCGCCATAAGAGTGAACAATCGAACTGCAGTTCCACTTCCATTCCCATTACCGAATGGAGATTTCGATGTACTCATTGGAGATTGGTTCAACTCTGACTACCAGGTATGGTCTATTGATTTGTCACAAGTATGCATAATTTTTCTTATGTTTCTGCTCCAAAAATGATTGGAAGTGCACTTCTGAAATGTTTCACGTATATATTTGTATATATACATCTGCCATTGTTCGCTGACTGTAACTTTTGTTTCTCAACAGTATTTGAGATCTTTACTTGACGAAGGGGACAATTTGCCAGCACCTGACGGAATTCTCATAAACGGACTCGGTCCTTATCAATCTGTTTTTCGATTTGAGACAGGTCAGTTGGAATCGTTTTTCTGAGGGAGAACTTCTTATATAATATTTTTGTGACAGAATTCTGTGGATACCTAGACAAGCCAAATCCTGCCTATTGTTGGATTTTCATTGCAGGGGCTACGTACAGGCTGAGAATTTCCAATGTGGGTTTGAAAACTTCACTGAACTTCAGAATTCAGGATCATTTGCTGCTGTTGGTGGAGACTGAAGGTTCATACACTCGTAAACAATACTTAAGTAGTTTGGACGTTCACGTTGGTCAGTCTTATTCAGTTCTAGTCACAGCTAAGAATCAGAGTGGAGACAAATCCTACTACATGGTTGCAAGTTCTCGCTTCACTTCGAAAGAGCTTTTTGGTATTGGTATCGTCAGGTATCCAGATTCTAAAAGCAACCCCTCTGGTTCTCTTCCATCAGGACCACCCCTAGATGATTATATTTACTCCATTACTCAAGCTCGAACCGTCAGGTTTGCAGTTTTTTTTTTTTCTTTTCGTACTGTAATCCTGACTGAGAACGAGATTATGTATTGAATGGTAAAGAATCCTAAACATTTTTGTTTGATCAGGTGGGATCTGGCAGTAGGAGCTGCTAGGGTGGATCCACAAGGTTCATATCGTTACGGTAGTATCAAGGAATCGCGTACTCTAGTCCTTCAAAGTGGTGTTATGTTCGATGGGAATCGAGTCAGGTACACGATCAATGGGATGTCTTACGTGAATCCGGACACACCACTAAGCTTGGCAGATCTGTTGCATGTCAAAAATGTGTATCAGACAGGACTAATTCCTGAGAAACCAATCGGCAACTTCATCCCGGGATTGGGAACTCCTGTTATTGATGTTATTCACCGCAGTTTTTATCACGTAGTTTTCGAAAATCCTCTTTCGAAATTGCAGACATGGCACCTTGATGGCTACAACCTTTTTGTTGTGGGGTAAGTCTTTCTTTTTTCCAATGTTATTTATGCTCAATTTTATCAGGAAATTTTCAGGCATTGATAAAAAAGTCAGCTTAAACTTAGCCCGGTTTGACCTGGATATACCCAAATTTAGACTGAATCTTGATTTTTGACCTGATCAAGATTCATAAATTTGGTCGGGTCTGAATCTGATCCATTGCCATCTCTAGCTCTGATGACCTCAATACTGTTGCAGCATGGGATTTGGGAAATGGGAGGAAAGCAGCAGAAAGACATATAACATGATCGATGCAGTTCCTCGTTCAACAGTTCAGGTTTTATTTACTTGCATAAAACTTGAAACATAGCTTATTATGGCTAAAAAAAAAACCTGACATGACATGAAGCCTATGTCCTGTTTCTTTGATGGTGAGCGCAGGTATGTCCATACTCGTGGACAGCAACTTTGGTAATGTTGGACAATCCAGGAATCTGGAATCTGAGATCGCAAGATGCAGAATCCTGGTATCTTGGACAAGAGCTATACATAAGAGTCAAAGATTTTAGTGTATCTAAGCCTAACCCGTCAGTCGCTGGTAAAGACGAAGCTCTTCCTCCTCCAGCAAATGTTATCCTATGCGGGAGGGCTTATTTGGAAAATGAATCTCCGTCTCATGGAAAATTGGAGGATTAATGTTGTTGATTCTCGTAGTTCCATGTAAGAATGACTACCATAAACATGGCATTGTGAAAAGAATCCATGATACTGTTAAAGGGTACCAATTCTAATTAACTAATTAAAAGTTATTTATTTTAAGTTAATTTTAAGTTCATTATCGTTATCATCACACACTCAGTCCGACTTTAAATTTAAATTTCAAAAATTTAATCCGACTTAAATTCATACTTAAATTCGGTTTGAAGTCTAAGTTCTAATTCAAGACTCGAATTTTACTTAATCAAGCTTTAACTTTGTTAAAAATTTTAAGCATAATCCGAGTCATTATTATCACTAATTTAGAATGATGATTGAAATTATTGGCTTGTTCTTAAAACCACATCGTTAGTGGACCAAGAGAGAGGTCAACGTTGTGAATACAAATAGATGGAGAGAGAATGCAGCAAAGGTATGATCCTTCAGGCAGCAAACGGGATATGATGAGTGGTCATAGCTCGCTAATGAATCTGCGAGAGGAGTGTCCGCCCAGAAGCCTGTTACGACAAACTGGGCACTCCGATCTTTAACCATCTGATCCCAATCTGAAGAGTCAAAATTACAAATCCAGTTGCGAGCCTTTGTTATTTAGAGGTGCCGTTGATGAATTTAGGAAGGGTTCAATGTTCTTAAGTGGATCTTTCTAATTTGCGAGTTATCTACGATGTTGAATCAGCGTAACAAACTTGCAGGATTCACTGTTCTTTCCTTAAGTGCATGGATTTTGGAGTTAGGGAAGCACTAATTAAGGGTACTATCTGAGACTCGGATGGAGCTCGATAAATGGTTGAAAGTGATAAATCTGTAATGATATATACATCAAAAAGCTCGGGAAGCGAAATATCCTATCAAGGAATCCGGTTGGAGGGTCTTAGATGAGAGATTCTAGGACATCCATATCATCTACACTAGTAGCCTTGGGATGCTCGGAGTTTACTTGAGAGTTTTTGCTGCTCCTGCTCAATGCCAACACTTTGCTTCTCCTCCCAACGGCAAAGTCTTCGCTTTTGCTTATGCCTGGAACTTTTCTCGTCCAATTTACCTTGTCTAACATGTCTCTATCTTCTTGAGAAAGACAGGTAATGTAGTTTTTCGAGGATGAAACGCGATGCATATTGGTGGGGAAGATTAGTCCCTTGGTTGTTGAAGATCGAGCAGGCATTGCATTGAATCCAAAATCTCGATTTCTGACTGTGTTTATTAATTTATGTAGCCATGTGATCAGTTCGAGAATGCACTCATCAGTTTTCTCCTTATCAGCGTGATAAAGTGTCTGGAGGCGGATCAGGTTGCTAGATTTGCCAGTACTCCTGCCAAGATCATTCCTGTCAGAGAAAAAACAAACGATCAGGAGTCGTTCTGATGACAAGTTCATTCTGTGGATCATCCCTATACAGAGAGGGAATGTGGTTGTGTAGATCAAATGTACATAGAGAAGGGACTGACCCAGTGTTTGCCCATTCTCCAACCCATCCAAATCCTTGATGTGCCCTGTTTTCAATTGTAACAGCTAGTAAGAAAGGAATATTAACAAATGCGGGAAACAGAACTTCATATTCAGCCTCTGGAATAGGGGTGCAACAGGGTTCGGTCTGATCCAGGCCAAAGTCAGCATGGAAAAGTCCAATTTAACTTTCGAGTTGGGCGGAAGCCGAATCAAGCTCGGGTTAGTGGAGTGTACATAAAAGATTTGAAGTTGCCCGGCCATTGTCACCGCTTATATGGAGCAAAATATTCATGTACAATGGAAGCGCAGGGAATATAGAGAATTAGAACACTGATTGAACCTACTTGGTTGTGTTGGTAGCAACAGGTACAAGCCAATGTAGAGTCTTCTCCATTTCAGCTTTTAATTGAGCTATGGTGAGCTGCAGAGACACATGCAGAAAGCAATTTAAGTTGCAGAATCAAGCATTAACATGACTTGACGAAATGCAAATACCTCTTTCTTGACATCAATCCTTAGTATGCGAGAACGAAGAGCTTTCTTAACACCGGCTGGCAACCCCTGATATAAAGTGTCCCGCATATGTGGAGGAAGGGAGGTTGGCCGAGATGCCTGAAGACATTATTTTTGTCAAGGTGAAGAATTTAAGATAGGAAAAAAAAGCTGACTAATTTAGAGATATTATTCGACAAACTTACGATATTATCTATCTGGTTGATTACATTAGCATAGTGCAATGCAAGACCAGCAGGGCCTAACCTTTGAGGATTCTTGCTGGCCTCCTCGCCAGTCAATGCAGCACCTGCAAGAGTTTATTACAGTTAGAAAAGGATTTATCACTTTGAATGAACATGTTCTGAATCTGATGAGAGGTATTGTCTATAGTATTTGTCAATACGTTATGAATCTTCTCTAGAAATTAAAAATTGAATTTGTACCATTATTTCCAAATGCTTCAGATATAGCTTGGTGTAGATAGGTAACAACATTGACAAGCTTCTCCATGATCTGTGGAAGATCGTGTGAGTGAAGTTATGAGATAGGATGTGAAACTGTGATGATCAATACAAAAATTCAAAACCAAGTTGCTTAGTAGCATCTAGGTCATCATATCAGATGAAAGTTGCAAAGAAATCATCAGAAACAAGGGAAACAGACCAACAAGATATTTAATTGATGCATTTGGAACTTTTTAGAAGACGCAATGAAAGAAGAGGTTCATAACAATGTACCTCCTCCAAATCTTTTGACCAAAGAGATTTCTTTTTCAGACTCCTAACAGCTTTTCTTTGTTCTTTTAGCTCACTTTGTAAAACAGTGAGACTTTCTCCTACAATTGCAAAGAAAATGGTTTGTCAATAATGTACTCTGCTCCGCTGCAACTAACAGCAGAGAGGACTGAGGCAGCTACTGGACATGAAGCATGCACGCAAAGAATACCTATAAAAGCATCTGTAATATATTGAACATTGAAGTGCAGAGGAAGGCCTGCTAGAGGGAATAGTATATGAATCTTTTTGCGATTTGCAAATGTCTATCCTACGATAGATGTATGTAGTCCAACGGCCATGAACCGGGGGCCAAATCATTGAAATCGTGTGACTCACTAAAAGATCAATCCTGATGCAAATGCGCTATCAACTTATTGTATGATAAAAACTAAACTTGAACTAAATAAATGTGAGTACCAAAGACAGGCGGTCGACATTATACAATGGAGGACAAGGAGGAAGACAAGGAAAGGTTAGCTAACCTTTCCGTGGAAGATTCAAGGATTCCACTTCCTGAAGTCTTTGATGATAGTCCTGTTCAAATCTGTCCAAAGCATTCAACTCATGGTATAATTCCTGTAGATGGGGTAGCAAGATTGTAGTGAGATTCAAATTGAAATGTTGAGAACTTGGAGACCATAACCAAATTTCAGCTGTAAATTTGCACACTAAACATAAAGGAATGACAACTTCCTACAAGGAAAAACAGAGAAAACCAATGATATTAAGTATAAACTTCCAGCTTATAAGAAGATAAAAACATACAGAAGTATGCTGGACCAGGGCCTGCAACTCTAGCATTGTAATTTCTGCCTCTCCTCTAAGTTGGTTATCAGTGGAATACTCTGCATCTAATCTGATTGCAGACATAAAAACTTTTGTCAGATAATCCCAAATATGTAACCTAATGACATAGCCAAAAAGGCAGATGCACCTTACTTTGAAAAATATCTACCCAAATTATGCCATTGTGGATCTTTACACAAGTCTCCGAAACGAATTATTTCCCGTGTTAGGACATCAAATTCCTCTCTGAAAAGAGCCAACACAAGAAAAGGAGATATGGAAGAACAATCAGAAACTAAAGATTAATCACATTACATGGATTTTGAGAGCCTGTTCCTACAGATATAAGCAACAACCTTTTGTCAGCAGCAGCAACAATAAACAGCTCTTTCATATCTGTGGAAACTAGTTTCTGTACTCCTTCTGAACGTAGTATCTCATTCTTCAGCAACTTTACATTGTCTTCTGAAAGAGATTGAAACAAGCTTGCACCTTTGGCTATGGTATTGGCTACTTCAAATGCTAATATGGATATTCTATTCCGTCTGGAAGACAATCCGGTGACAAATCCGCTCTTGGCATTCAGATTGGTCATGCTACTCCCAAGAGTGTCCAAAACTTCTACTGCTTTCTCCAGGCCAGCCGTTCCAGCTTTGCCAAGAAATGAACTCTTTTGGTTGACCTACAGGTACAACAGAAGATACAATATTTCAAGAGCGACGGACTTCTTACACCTTCAGTTCTGTGAGTAATTAACCACATTCCTTACACCACTCAATTGATTCTCAGCGTGAATGAATTCCTATGGCCGCTTTCTGATAAACCCGTCAATTTTCATTACATAACGGATCTCAATTCATCGATCTAACGTTGTTGCTATGTCCCCCAACATACAAACATGATGTAACACAAGTTCTACAAAGATTTATATTCAAGTCAACCAAAGTCAAGAGCAAGTTATTTCTTTCAAACCCAAGAAAATCCGAAAACATAGAACCTATCGTGACCAAGACGACAATCAGTAACAAAAACAAACATGTTGCGGCCTTACCTTGACATCCCCTGTTTTTGCGGGCATCGAAGGCTTCAGTTCTCTAGAAAACGACAAGGGAAGCTCACGGTTATTATTCCTCTGTGTCGTCGTTTGATTGAAATCAACTCCACCACCGCTCTCTTCCGACGGACCATCGCCCTTCGCTGATTTTATCTTCCCAGAAAATCCCGATGATGAATTCCTCGCTGTAACCTTCACACTTCTCTTCTTTGTCCCACCAGAACAAACCCCTCCCATTTTGCTCGTAAGAACTAAACTTTGACTTCGTTAATAAACCCACCTGACAAAATTTCCGTTAAACAACCTCCATTAAACGCCGGCAAGGGGAAAAAAAATAATTTGTTCCCATCAAACAGCATGTGATATAACAGCTAACAAACCAGATTTTATGATGAACTCAATTCAGAAAAACGATAATGCCCAACAACTGAGATCAACAAGGAAACGAGAAATGAAGAGAAAGATGGTGGCTTTGACTGGAGAATGAAGATGGAGCAGAGAAGGTAGTTGTTGGCTGAAGATCAATGGGTGAATAACAAGATAACATGAACGCGTAATTCAGAACTGAAATCGAAATCCCACGTTGAGATTGAAATTTTTGACTGGGTTGGTTAATGGATTGACTATTCTAAACTTCATCTTCTGTTCTACACGTACCTATGATGTTTACGCGCTCAGAAAATGATATGAAGGAAAGTACGTGTCTGAAGTCATCTTGCCTGCCTTGTCTGAGTTGGTGTTTTCCTCTGACTGCCGTCGTTGTCTCTCTTAGAATTTCCATTTTACCATTTTGTCCCCCTTTATATATATATATATATATAATTTATTTTATATATTCTTCGTCATTATCGTTATCATTATCATTCCGTTTAAAATCCCACAATAAAACGAGATTTGGAGAGGTTTGATATTACACAGCCTTATCCTCATATAATAGAGAGATCATTTTTAGTAGACCCACATGTAAATGAAATAATAATAAAAAAATAAAAAAATAAATAGAAAAATAAAAAGTACCTAATATAAGCTCAGCTCTGTAAAAATACCTAATAGGCAAAGAAGGATACGTAGCTGCTCTGTTACTATATACATTAAATTTGAATTTAGAAAGGAATGTTTGGTCCGTTTATAACGTATCATAATCCTCCAATTGCTTTTATTGACAAGACAAACAAGAAAACCAACCATTCAAATAGTAATATCACACGAGGGCAACTCTGCTTGAAGTGCAAAATCACGTGATAAGACTAAATATTAGTTTTTGACGTCAAATTTAAATACCGGTAAGTATTTACTAATACTGATATAAATATCGGTCGTATACTAATTAGTACTGAAAATTTTAAAAAATATAAAATTAAATTGTAAAATTTTTAATTTTTAAAATTTTTTTACCCTTCCGCTGCCCCTCTCCTTCTCACCCTCTTTTATTTTTTTCAAATATTTTTTAATTTGTTATTTAGTTAAATTTTATTGTAATTTTTTTATTTTTATTTTTAAAATAAAATAAATATTTTATTACTAATAATAATTATACATTAAATAAAAATTAAAATTAAAAATTTTAATATTTTATATCATATTTATTAATAAAAATATTTAATTTCTAAAAGTAAATAATTTAAAATTTATTATTTATAAGCTAATATTTATTTTATATATTTTATTATTAATTCAAATTTTATTTGAAATATATATATTTTAAAAATATTTTTAAATTTAATTATATATATTAAATTAAATTAAGATATTTATAATTTTAGTAATAATAATTTTAATTAATCAAATATATAATATATTTAATTGATAA
>JANZXP010000002.1:610876-622449 GCA_027576715.1 Erythroxylum flavicans
TTAATTACAATATTTTAATTAATGAATAATTATATTAATTACAATAGTTTAATTAATGAATAATTATATTTTAATTATTTATTTATTTTTAATTAATTAATTATAATATTTTAATTAATGAATAATTATATTTAAATTAGTTATATTTTAATTAATTAATTATATTCCAATTAATTATAATGTAATTAATTAATTATTAACAATATTTTAATTAATTAAAATATTGTAATTAATTAATTATGAATGAATTATATTTTAATTAATTATATTGTAATTAATTAATTAATATTATTATTTTAAGTAATTATATTATAATTAATTATATTTAATTAATTAATTAATCTTTAAAAAAAGTCATTATTAAGGAATGAATTTCATTCCTCTATTAAATGGGGGATATAAAGGATTTTTCAGAAGTGGGATATCAAACCATTACCTCTATAATCATAATCTATAACCAACCACTTACTTTTTATTCCTTACCTATTAACCTCTTCCTAAATTCATCAACCAAGCACCCCTTTAGTTATGTAACTATTCACATGGTAAAAAAAACAAAAGGAAGAATTGAAAAATAAGAATTTAAACTTGATAACGAATCGGATTAAGTTAATTTTAAAATTGAAACCATTTGGACCGATGGGCCTCTTCACAATTGAAATCTGAATTTTTTTGCTAAGGTTAACGGGAATGGACGAGCGTATTTGTTTAACAAGCTTATTTGGGGTCATTGGCATTTGGGTTAGACTTGAGTTCTTATTGAATCAATGTTTTTTAAAACTTGGATTAAAAATTAAATTAATAAGACAAGAAGATTAAAGATTAAATTTTAAAAGGTTCATTATAAAATTAGTTAAAGATAAAAAAATTAAATAATTAGAAATGTAATTAAAAAATATTGTTTTTATTATCGAAAAATTTATAATTTAATTAATAAAGAGATTGTAAAATAAAAATAAAATGGTTTATTGTGGTTTATAAAAATCGACCGATTAATTAATAAACTGATCAGTTTTTAACATTAAAAATTATTAAAATAAATTAAGCCGAAAAGTTGAAAATTAGATTATAAAATTGACTAGTTCAAAATTTTAATGGTTAAATTAAATCATTTTTTAATCATTTGATTGAAATTAAATAAATTAAAATAAAATCTTTTAAAATAATCTTATTGTAATTTACTTTAAAGAGTTTGAGTTAATCATTATTTGAATTGAGGATTTAAATTTGAAATCTAATAAACTCAAAATTCAAGCTTTAATTTTGGATTGAATAAAACAAAATGTAGGTTGATTTTGACATTGGCTTGACTAGAACCCGACTTCGAGCAAATTTTGGATTAAATAGAATAAAGTGGAGGTAGGGACCTTAACGGGCCGGATTATGGTGGCCTATGGGAAGGTCCAATTTGACCCGCCATTTATTTTTTAATAACAGACGTGCCTGCCTATGGCTTGATCAATTCGGGCTAAAAGCGGGTTAAGACGAGTCTGTTTTACTGTCCTTTAAGTAGAAGCTAAATTTTTCATTAGCTTGATAATAAGTTAGTTTATTTAGTCTAAAATTTATGTACTTGAACTCGAACTCGAACTTAAGTTAATCGGATCAGTTTAACATTTGATCAAGTTCGAACCAAATTTAATTAAAATATTTTAATTTTTACAAATAAAAAACGATTCATTTTAAACTCAATTAAAATTTTGTTCAACTTAATTCAAACTTATTAATTTTGGACCGCACAAAGTGAGCTAAACAATTTTTGTCATTCGTTCGTCTACGTTAGGGATGTTAATGTTAGCTTGATTTGCTCGACCTGACCTAGCTCCATTTTAACCTAAATTGATCGAGTCACAAGCTGAAAATAGTTGTCGGGACATTGCCAATCAATTCATGGTCAGGTTAAATCCCGAGTCAGACTAGCTCCGACCCGTTAAGGCACAGGCCATCTAGCTCTTAATTGACATCCTTAGCCCATCCCTTGCGTTGGTGGTTCATTAAGTCGCACCATGAACTATTTTACCATTTTACCCCTGCTTACATCTTACTATTCCCTCCATCCTCTCCTGTAACTATTAGTTACATACCTCCACTCTTTTCGTTTCAACTTCTCTCTCCCTGTCTCTCACATTTTCCCATCAAACAGACACTCCTTTTAACCCGCAAAAATAAATAAATAAGCTTCCCTTGAATCTAAACTAAAATGAGAGAGATCTTGCACGTTCAAGGAGGGCAATGTGGGAACCAAATCGGTTCCAAGTTCTGGGAAGTGATCTGCGACGAGCACGGCGTCGACCCCACCGGAAGGTACAATGGAGAGTCGGATCTCCAGCTAGACAGAATCAATGTGTATTACAATGAAGCCTCCGGCGGTCGATACGTGCCTAGGGCGGTTCTCATGGATCTTGAACCCGGTACCATGGATAGTATCAGATCGGGTCCGTACGGTCAGATCTTTCGACCCGATAACTTCGTCTTTGGTCAGTCTGGTGCCGGCAATAACTGGGCCAAGGGTCATTACACTGAAGGCGCCGAGTTGATCGACTCTGTTCTTGATGTCGTTCGCAAGGAGGCTGAGAATTGTGATTGCTTGCAAGGTATTGTATGTCAAACTCAAACCATCTACTTACATTTTGATATAATCAACGTGTTTGAAGATTCTTCATGGAGGAAAGAACGTTGTTCGTAAGCTGTAGGATCAGAAGTTTGGTAGTAGCATCGCACTGGTTTTTACCGCCTAATAATTGTGTCATGCTGAAGACCTAATCATTTGTTTTGGATTTTCTTATATGTTGATAAGTGTGGGCTGTAGTTGTAGACCCCATTTTTGTCTGGTGTGAAGGGTTGAGATTCTGATCCCTAATTAAGATAAGCAGATCTAGTTGTCGGATGGTATGGTATCGTATCATTTACTGTACTAGTGGGCCCAAGAGCTCTGTTCCATTGGGAAGCTGAAAGTGACAATGCTTGCACAAAAGTAGATCTGAGGTACCCAGAAAAAGTAAAATCAATGTAATTTAGTCGGAAAAGGTGAAATGTTGCAGTGGAAATCATACATTTACATTCCATAATTATGTAATTTAGACACAGAATGATTGTTCTATTAAACAAAAAGAAGAAAGTTTGATCTTGCCTTCAGAATTTTTTATGGTTTGACAATTTTTCGGTCTTATTCGAGTTGATTAAATTTTAAATTTTAATAACTAATCCGAATAGCTCAAAACTAATTTGACTAAAAATTAAATCAAGGTTTTTTCTAATAAAATGATATGATTGGTCACCCAACTATCTGATCCGAGCATCCCTAGCATTTGTTAACCATTATTTTGAAAGAGAAAGGTTTGGATTCAGAAGATGTTCTATAGTTCCTGGATCTAAATTCTCTTAGCAACTATAACCATATTAGATCAACTTTGGAACATTTTTCTGAAATTTATCAAGTGAAAATTGTTTTGGGGAACTTATCTTCTTCCATTCTTTTGAGTTGCCTACCATTTTGAGATCACTATATAGCCACACAAGTTTCGAGTTCGCACAAATTTTCCTTCAAATGTGTCTGCTGTTTTTTGGTCAGGGTTTCAGGTGTGCCACTCACTTGGAGGAGGCACAGGATCTGGCATGGGAACACTTCTGATATCAAAAATCAGAGAGGAATACCCTGATAGGATGTTGCTTACATTCTCTGTTTTCCCCTCACCAAAAGTCTCAGACACAGTTGTGGAGCCATATAATGCCACGCTTTCAGTGCATCAGTTGGTTGAGAATGCAGATGAATGCATGGTTCTCGACAATGAAGCCCTTTATGATATCTGCTTCCGCACTCTGAAACTCAGCACTCCAAGCTGTGAGTTATTACTTGGATTTTTGTACTAACTACCATTAAAATAAGATGTCTATTAGATACTCAAAAAGTTTTTTTCTTTTTTTCTTTCTTCCTTAATTTTGCAGTTGGTGACCTGAATCATTTGATCTCAGCCACCATGAGTGGTGTGACATGTTCACTGAGGTTCCCAGGACAGCTGAATGCTGACCTAAGGAAGCTTGCTGTGAACCTTATCCCATTTCCCCGCCTGCACTTCTTCATGGTAGGATTTGCGCCACTCACTTCTCGTGGCTCCCAGCAGTACATATCCCTTACGGTCCCAGAATTAACACAACAGATGTGGGATGCCAAGAACATGATGTGTGCCGCCGACCCTCGTCACGGCCGTTACTTAACTGCCTCGGCCATGTTTAGGGGAACAATGAGCACCAAGGAGGTGGATGAACAGATGATTAATGTGCAGAATAAGAATTCATCATATTTCGTTGAATGGATTCCTAACAATGTCAAATCTAGTGTTTGCGACATTCCACCAAGAGGTCTGAAGATGTCATCTACTTTTGTGGGCAACTCCACCTCAATTCAGGAGATGTTCAGAAGAGTGAGCGAGCAGTTCACGGCCATGTTCCGCCGCAAGGCCTTCTTGCACTGGTATACCGGGGAAGGCATGGACGAAATGGAATTCACAGAAGCAGAGAGCAACATGAATGACTTGGTGGCAGAGTACCAACAATACCAGGACGCAACTGCAGACGACCAAGAGTACGAAGAGGGTGTCGAAGAGGCCTTTGAGGAGTAAGTAGTAATCGAATCCTGGTATTCCGAGACTCGTTACGACGATTCTGCATCTTTCTTGCTCTTATGTGTCTTTCCTAATCATGTCAAGGTATGTTACCTCTCTGAACAACTTTTTTTCTAGAATATCGTTGGTTTGCTCTACAATATGCTTTAATAAAAGGATGCATGCAGCTTTTGAGAGTCAGATTTGCTCCAAACTTATAGGAAATGTCTAGCATCTACGAATATGACATACTAGTAATTATAGACACAAACTACATTTCTCAGTAACAATAAGTTCTTCTGCAAGAACCAGTATGTATCAAACTAAAACGATACTATCCATGAATCATAGGTTGTAAAAATCATCTCGAATGCAACTTATTGTTGAACATCTTTTTCATGCGAATCAGCTGCATCCGCTTTTGTCGTGCTTGAGCTGTTTGTAACCGATCATAACATTTATTATAAAATGGTTGGATCGCGATAGAATCCATCAGGTTCGGGCTAGTATCTTCCGGAGATTTGTTCAGATCAAGAAGTCCACTAGGACCCAATCCCTCATCGCTTTTGTCCAATTCACGACCACCTCTCCTCGGAGAACACTCTTTGGTCTCCGGTGATGTGATTGAGAGCCTCGTCGGATTAAATGTAACGGGTCCCTGACGATACGAAATGTCTAAACGGCTCTGAACTTGACCGATTGGACGATGTATTTTAAGAACGAGGCTTGGTCTGTTGCCTGGTTTTGGATTAGTCTTTGCACTTTCAATCTCGCATCCTGACTGTAGCTGATTGATAATAATAATAATAATAATCCCAAAAATTTTTAACATAATAAACATATATTGGAAGCCTTTGAAACAACCTAAATGGTCCAAACTCCATAACCACCAAACAGAGTGAAGAAAATTAAAGAAGAACATCTCACCTTTTCTTCACATGCTTTTCCTTTCAAACGCCTGCATCTCTCGCAGCCAACATCCGCACAGAAATTTAACAGCGACGAATGGCTCCTCGCTTCGTAATTACTAGGCCGAATCAGCAGCGCCGGCGGCGGAGTTGGAGTCTGTGGTGTGACCGTTGACGACGGCAGTGACATCCTCCTCCGTGGCCGTGTGGCATTCCAACGAAAACCCTTCTCATTCTCAGACTTAACTTCAGATTCTAGACGAAACCCTCGAGGGTTAGCTTGAAAATGAGAATGAAGATCACGCAACACCGTAGCTACCTCCAACTCCTCCTCTGTAACCTGGAATAGAAGTTCAAAATCTCCATCCTTAGTCTTCACAAGTGGCTGTTTCATTCCGTTTATCTCGTACTAGAACACAGAGAAGTATGCCACTAACATTTTTCTCAAAACTTCATAGCTCTCTCAGTCTAATAACTACGAGAAGGAGGACGCGGAAGTAGAAACCATTGCATTCTAAATGTGAACAGAGCAAAACAGAGGAGAGTTTTAGGGGAACGAAGCCTTTGTTACTCTTAAACATGAATCGATCAAAGGGCAAGAATGGGACGCGTGTCCTTGGAAGCTATTTAGTTGGATTTAGGGTTTAAGGTTTATGATTTTAGTATAGTATTTATATTAGATAAATTAAATTATAATTCACCAAAATAATATTATTTTAAAACATTTTTATCGGAAATAAGATTTCATACAACATTAATTATTACATCACCAATTTTGGATAAATATTAAAAAAAATTGGATAACTATTCTTCAAGGTAAAGTCAATCTAAAACGGGTTTAGTTTTATGACTAGAAGTCTTGTTAATCGGTTTAGATAACTAAGAGAGACACGATTGGAGTGGACCACATCCTTATGCTATAAATGTGATGTTGAGTGAAACTATACTTGCAAAATGCTGTTTAAGAGATGATTCAAGTGATGATATCAACAAAACTATCTGGTATTTAGATATTTTTGTGAAAATTTTAATAAATAATTGAAATTCAAAATTTATAAGGTGACTCTCAATTTTGACATTCATTTAATGTTACTTCAAATTTAAATTTATAAATAAAAAACTAATTATAAATAAAAAACAAAATGCTATTGAAGAGGTTATTCAAGTGATGACGTCGACAAAACCATCCGATATTTTAGATGTTTTCATGAAATTTCTAATAAGTAATTGAAATTCAAAATTTATAAGGTGACTCTCAATCTTGACTAAGGATGGCAAAAATGACCCGGGTTGACTGGGCCATAGGCAGACTACGGCTCATTGACATTCCTAATCTTGACATCCATCTATTTAACTATTTTTATTTCTATAAAATATAGAAATGTATCCCTTAATTATTTTATTACATGAATAAGCTTTTATTCATATCAATTTACAAAAATTACAACAACAAATAAACCCCGCTGAAGTACGAAGTTTGAAAAGGTCTAGTAATACACAATTTTATTTCTAACTAATAGAGAGTCTATTTTCAAATAACTTACATAGCGCAGGAAGGAAATATATATATATATAATAAATAGTAGCCAGTTTACAAAAATTAAAACTTCAAATACTTATTTGAATTTATTAACTTTAAAAGTAGATTTGTTCCTTTATTCTTTTTAGAAATAGTTCAATGTATTAAAATCTCTTATAATTTGATATTTTATCTATGTTTTTAATATTTTAAAAATATTAATTACTCGTGTTTTATTCAATTCTTATATAAACTCATTCATTTTTATTTCAATTTTTACTTATTCATATTAAAATTCTTAAATTTAATGTTACGTCAAATTTAAAAACTAATTAACTAACAAAGTATGTTAATTTTTAACTCATAATAATTGAAAACAAGAATAACAAAAGACCCAAAATTCGAATAGTTTCTTGTGGTCGAATATTAAGAGAAAAAATTTAATATTTCTGAATTTCTAAGTTAAGACTTAAATAAAAAATTAATTTTTGAATTGAATATTCAATTTAATATATTTTATTTATTATTTAAAAGTACTTTTTAAAACTGAAATAAGTAAAAACAAGTATAATATAATTAATCTTTTAAAAAATGATACATATTATTTAAAGGATTAACATATTCCTAACGAGTGAAATAATAAAACCATAATTATGATATCAAAAGACGTAAAGATAGCACTTAACGAGGATAAGGACATGCCAAAAACAGATGATATCACTAACAATTAGAAGTTGCTCCAAATTCTAATTCCTACTTCGTAGCCTGAAAGAATCCCGCAACCTCAGGAGCTTCGCAAGGACGGCAACATTATCTCAGACAGCAACTTGTTTCTCCGAATTGCAGCTTTTTAGTTAGACCTAACACTCCTACTCCTATACTTTATGTATTTCCATAATCATCTGCAAAAAGAGTTCGATTTATTGGCCTTCTTCTTCCTCCAGATCTGCATCCTTATCTGTCTGTTGTGAGCCGCCACCATCTGATGATAGTAACTCTGGTTATCACAGAGAGTTTCGGTTAGAGGTTGGTTTAGATCAGGAATTCTTCTGGGACCTCTATCCTCCTCCTCCGCCTCCGCAGCCGCAGTCGTCTCTACCGTGTTTCCGCTACTCGGGTTCAAGAACGACGTCGTATTCCCCCAACGCATGGGCAGAATCTCCCGGGTGTCTGGTACCGTGTCCATGGCCGTCTGATTAGATACGAGCGGTACTTGATGATGCATCATGATGGGTACGTGGGTCTGGAATTGATTGTTGAGAAGAACTGGGTGACGTATGACGGTGGGTTCTTGATACATGATGGATAGGCAACTAAGCTGAAAGTTAAAAAGGAAAATATAAAATTACTAAAAAAGTAAAAAGAACTAAAAGAAGACGAACATGACCATCACGAGTCTGTAGTATTATCGAATTGGATAAGAAAGGTCTAATGGAAGACATAATCATACCTCCTCTTTCTTGGCTTTCAAGAAGTTATTACTCAGTTTCTGCTGCTCGTAATCGAGCTTCTTCCTCTGGATCTCCTGTTTGGATTCAGAGTAATTTAGTTACTTCAAAGAACAGAAAGTTAAGAACAAGAAACAAGAAACAAGAAAATTGAAACTTATGGAAGATCAATTCAAACAGAAGAAATAAACTAAACCCAGAAAGGAAAAACATACTTTTGCAAGTAATTCATTCCTCCGTGTCAGAGTTTCAGTGATTTCCAGCAATTCTTCCTTCGTCTTCAGGATAGTCAACGGATGAACAGTAGTCAAACAGTAGAGCGTGCATGAGTGTCGAAAGAAAAAACAGAAACAAATTTCCAAAGAACAAGAAAGTAACTCAGAGACAGAACAACCCAATTTCTCGAATCTCCAGAGAAATTGGAACCCATTAAAAGAAACCTCACAAAACGTCGCGAGACAGAAATTAAAGAACCAAGGATTCGAAATGACCCACCTTCTTATAGGAGCCTGTTCTTTTCAATAGCTTGCTACTCTCAACAGAATCATTCCGAGAGAAGGAAAACGGTGACGAAGGGCTCGGCGCCTGGTCATGTTGTTCAGACTTAGGTGGTTGCGGCGGCGGCGGCGGTTGTGCGCAGGTTGAGGGTGACTGGAATAGCGGCGTTTCATTAGCGGATCTCCTCCGTTTAGCACCCCAGGAAAAGACGACTTCATTCAAGGGCTTAACTTCAGGTTTCAGACACAACCCTCGAGCTTCAGCTTCAACGTAGATATGAAAATCACGCAACGAGATTGCGACTTCGAACTCTTCCTCTGTAACATCGAAGAGAAGTTCAAAGTCCCCACCTTTAGTCTTGACAATTGGCTGTATCATCGTGTTTCCCTCACAGTACGAAGAAGAGAACCAGTGTTTTTTTTTTTCTTTTTCCTTCTCTGAATCTACTTGCTAATGCACATTCATAGCCTAGAGCAAGAAGATATACATTACAGGAACGGAATGAAAGAGAGAGGCTGAAATCCTCACAGATGGGGTTTTTGTCAATCATAATACAAATAGGAAAAATCAGAAGCAGAGAGTGTGACACGTGTCTTTAGGGACAGCTTTGGAGATGGTCTAGGGCTTATTCTTCTTTTTTTTATGATTTTATATTTATTTTGGGAAAAAAATCTTTTTTGATCGATAATAATTATCAATCATGTCCGTACATCATCAACATCGGTTATTTAAAATATGTAATCAATAGAAAAGGACTGTAATTTTTTAAAGAAAATAATTAATAATCAAATACAAAATTAAATTAATTACATTATTTAATAATTCAAATTTAATCATTAATTAACAAGCGTTGATATTAAAGGCATCATATGCTCTGTATTACTTAACCTGCTTCAACTCTGTTTCTACCTCAAAATGACGCCGTTTTATATTTATTTATAAATATAAAACGGCGTCGTTTTGGGACAGAAATAGCGTTGGAATAAGTTAAGTGGTACATAGGATCTAAACCCAATACTAAAAAAGAAAAAGAAGAAATAGTTATTATTAGATAATAAGACCTATATTTAATGGTTTAATAGAATGATAAAATTATGTTTGATAAAGGTTGACTTAAACATAATGTATTAGCTCTTAAGTTCAATTATGTATTAAAAAGTAAAATTGAACCCGAAATTAATTAGACTTTCGATTTCGAATTGAGTTTAACCTAATCAAGTTTTGAATAATGTTTTAGGCCAAATCGTCGAACCGATCTCTAAAATACATATTTGTGATTAACTTCTTAAAACTATATTGGTTTAATCTTTAAGAATCTAAAGGACAAATCATATTTTACTCATTAAGATTGTTTATGGAGAGTTATAATCCAACTCGACTTAATTAAGAATGGCAATGGGCTAACATATGGGTTTGTTCCATCAAATTTTTTAAAATAATTTTCTTAAAATTAAAAATGTAAAATAATGTCTTTTTGTTTAGAAAAGTTGTTCTTCAGATAAACCTAAGCCTAGACTTAACCCATATGCCCTACTCATTATCATCCCTAGACTCAGATTCAATTTAGTGCCAAACTTAGTTCCAACTCTTAACTAAATACTAGGTAACTAGGCTAGTCTAGTCGTTATAGTTTGACAATTGCAGAGGGATTAATGTCTTCATGCTAAGTTTCAAGAAAGTGGGTTATAGTAACTGTTTCTATGAGGATGTTTCAGTTCGGTGTCACTTAATTTCGTCCACAGGTAAATTTTAAATAAATGTGTGAATGAGATTTAATAAAATAACATAGAAACTAACAAAGAATACTGCTCTCAATAAATGAGCTGCAATTTGATATAGCTTGCATCATCAGTACGAAGACCGATCCTCATAGATGGATATCCACAAAACACAAATGATCAATGATAAGATTCTAAATTGATTGAAAACTTGCTGGCAACTTATGTACTGATTAGTAAAAACAACAATACTTTTAAATTGATTCGGTTAGAATGTTTAAGATGCTCTGTGCTTCTTTGAGGTCATATTAACCAAGAAATCATGGTCAAAATCGTCCTTAGAACTTCCATCTCCAATCTTCCGCTTCTTTGACGGCTTTGATGCAACTTTGGAGGTGCTCGTCTTCTTCTTTTCTGTCAAAAAATCGGGAGATGATTGCTTTCTTTTCTTGCAATTTTCAGATCGTGCATCCAATAGCCTTCTTGCCAAGGGGAAGAGGAACAAGGTCCCATTTATCATTCGATTCAAGTGCAGCGATATCTTTATGAATAGTATCAACCCAGCCCGTGGCGGAGCTAAGAATTTCTTGGAGCCGGGGCTGATTGGACAGCGATGGACTGGCGGCGAAGACTTCCGGCAAATTCAACTTTAATTCAAAAAACAATTTCACAAAGCATATTCATAAATGAAGTTAACTAAAATATTAAAATTACAATGTCTTTACACATTTTTAGAGGCATTAGAGCTAATAGATGATAATTGTTTTCGGCGAGTCGCCATGACTTGAAACCGCTGTAAAATAGTCTCATTATCAATGTTTTTGAAGATTTCTCTCTCATTGTATACCACCATTATGTCATTCATCCATTCGTCTCCCATC
>JANZXP010000002.1:659299-670914 GCA_027576715.1 Erythroxylum flavicans
CTCGTAGTTCGACCGTTACTTAAGAACGACAAGCATTGCATCAAAATAAGAAAAAAGGGCCACTCTATTTAATAGTCTCAACACTAACACAAATAAAGAGGATAAGTTTTGAACACAATAGGTATGTCAAATTTGGCCAACCCGTTTGGTTCGATTTTAGCCTAAATTGATCTGATAATAAGCTGATTTATAGCTCGTGGTCTAACCTTTATTTAGAAAATAACGTCATTTTTGAAGTTTGTTTTTAAAATATATGATGAGTCGGGTTGGCTCGACCTGCTCATAACTTGTTGGGCCCGTGCTTGGACATAGGTCATTGAAATTCATAGCCTACAGCTTTAACCAAACATTGTAATTTGTAATTAACATACAACTATCACATTAATTATCATATTTAAATTAAGCTTTTTTAATATTTTTATAACGAAAAATTAATAACTCATATTTTTTTAGTCTATACTATTTAAACCATTAAATATATATAATTATTTATAAACTATATTTCACATATATCACTTTATCAACCAAGCAACATAATTAAATAATGGGTGTTCAATTTTATTTATAAGTAAAAGACAGAATTATTAGTTTAAGAAATTTTAGAAAAATATTATAATCTTAAAATTTTCCAAAAAATTATTTATAGTTTAGCTTTTTGGAAAAATCTCATTTTCTAAAACTTAAACCGAATTGATTAAATTTAATTTTAAGTAATAATTTATTATAATTATTTTAAATTATTATTTTAAAATTTAAATTTTAAAATAATTATTTTAAAATTTTATTTTAAGTCAAATATAATTATTTTGGTATTATTTAAAAGTTGTGTTGAATTACAATATTAGTGATATATGATTAGTAATTAGTAATATAATATTAGTCTAATCTTGAGTGTAATTCGTCAACTGGGGTCCGGACGGATCAAATCTGCCATCGCTGGTCAGATAACGAGTCCAACCGCTTTTTGATGTCTTTATTCTGCTGAGAGTCATGCATTGCTCATGATGGGTGCCACTAAGAATTGCAGAGGATCAAATCATCATTCACACCAATTATCGCCACTTTCTCGCCAATTAATCGCCGAGTTCATCTCAGTCTTTTCTCGTGAGAGGAGTGCGGCCTTTTTTAGAAGCTCACGTCGTGCATTTTTTCAGTTCGTTCGTTCTCAGAGAAATCATACGCAGCATTCCGTTTTGTGTACATTTTTCTAGCGCGTCCTTTGCACTTCCGTTAGTCTCTCCGTCTAATCGGTGGCGCGTGCACACCACCACCTAGCAAAAGCTAGTGAACGCTGCTGTTGGGAATAAAATATCTATATATTTGATGGCAGAAAACATCAGTCTATTTTCTTTTCAAAAGCGTACGGTGGTACTCCATGCGCCACGTGCGGACTCAGGGGAGCTCCAAAACCGTGGCCGTTGATGTTAAGAAGGGGAGATCCAACGGCTGAAAGATGCTGAAGAGAAGTGTGGGCCTATTCGCACGTGGCGGACACGCGTGAGTTCCTAAATTTGAGAAAATCCGACGGCTGGGAACCGCCGATCAGGCAAGGGAATGACGTGAGAATTGAGACTTAGTGGCGTCTATAGACTATACATAAAATGAAGGTGGCCGTTTTCTGATGCATTAAAGCTTCTTGTTTATGGCGTGAAAAGCTTCGGAATTTTCGTCTTTTGGGGGTCTGTGAGCTTGAAGGAGACAATGGAAGTGAGAAAAAAAGTGAAGGTTCGAAGGGTTTTTCATGGGTGAAATAGAAAACGCAGAAAGAAGGGAGAGCTTAGCTTTTCTTTTCTTTTATTTTGGTGTCCTTCACAGTTCATACACACAGAGAGTGTATCTCTGTATCTCTTTTTGTCTTCTCTCTTTTACACGCTTTTTTGAAGAACTTGATTCTCTAAACACAGCAAATGAATTGCTTTCTCTTCTTCTACGTGTCTTTGCTTTTTGATCTCTTCTAACTTTTCGCCTTCTGCTTCTTCAGAACATAGAAATAGAGATCTTTCTGTAGCTTTTAAGTCCAAAAGAGAAAGAAATGGGGAGAAGCAGAGAGTTGTCTGGGAAATAAGTTGATACCTAAGATGGGTTTTGGGTTTTAAACGTTTATGCATTTCGCCACTAACTTAGCCAGAAATTTTTTTCTGTAAGTTTCTCTCCCAATGTTGATTCTGTTTGGGTTCGTTTCTTGAGCTTTTCAAAGAGATAAAGTAGTAGTAATTCAGAGACACTGGTTTTATCCTTTTTTTCCGAGGAAAGAGTGAAAAAAAAAAAGATCTGGGTTCTGCTTATTTGGATCGATTTTCTAGGCCTAAGAAGGCGCTTTCAAGAAGCAGATGCTGCAGGTGAAGCGTTATGATTAAGATGATAGAAACAGACAAAAGTAGGGACGTGAGGCGTGGAGCGAGTCGGTTCTCGCGACAGACTAAGCAATCTGGAACCAAGCTCCTTAATGGTGAATTTACTTCACTCTCCTTTTCATGTATATATTCTGGTCCCCTAATTTCACTGCTCTTAACCGAAACTAAAGAATATGTACGCAAAAATCCCATCTTGTCGTTATCTGTATATTCCTCATCGGCTTTGTTGATAAGAGTTTTCTTCTCACCGTTTGCTAGTTTTTGCTGTTATCGTTGTCGTTGTTGTTGTTCATTGTTTGCTCTTTGTTTTTTGTTTCAAAAAGGTTTGAACGGTACTGGTAGTGGTTGTGACGTTGCGTCTTCGAAGAAATCTAAGAAGCAGAGACGCAAGAGATTGATTGGTGTAACTAGGGCCAGTTCGAGCTACGAAGAGAATTGCGAAATGGGTCATCGAGTTTCGGATCAAGACGAAGAGATTCCTCCGCAAGCTCCATCTACGAGTAGAGTTGGTACCAACAAGCGGTTTAAGCTACCCAGAAAGGTTTAAGCACTGTTCCTTATTTTGTTACGATTTTTTTCAAAAAGTTTGAATCCGACTTCTTCCAATTTGCATTCTGCAGCAGTTTCTTGATGACTGCAATGGCGTTGATCATCCCTCTGTTCCTCGTAAACTGCGTTCAGGTCTGTGATTTGCTGGAAATGGAAGTACTGTCACTTTTCTCTCCAGTCTGGTCACTTTACCTTTGCTGTTTCTTCCCATTTTACTTTCGATGTTTTATCTTCTCTGTTTTGGTTAATTACAGAGGTCTCTGATTTTCAGATCGAGGGTTGTACGGTAGTTGGATCTTTCTGTGAAGTTTCGTGGTTTTTGTTTTTGCTTGCTAAGTATTTTGATTGCAACAGAAGCAAAACTGAAAGCTTTTTGCTTTTTGCTTTTTGCTTTTTTTCTCTTTTTGTGGACTGAAGATTCTTTTTGTTTCCTTTTCAGTTCCAATTCATATCTTTATGTTGCGGCAGCTTTTGTGCCTCGTTGATACTTTCGAAATGAGTTAATTTTCTTTTATATCTTCTCATCTTTTGTAATTTTTAATCTCAGGAGATACTTAAACTTTCTTATGAATCATAAAGATGCTTTTCCTTTTTATTTATTTTTCATATGATGTTAGATATTTAAAAATATACCAAAGTTGGCTTTTTTCGTTTATGGTTTGTATTAATTCTTTGAGTTATATTTTTACCAAAATTTATAGCCAAGAAGAAACGCACAAGGGAATCTATCTTGCCACCTTTTCATGGTTCAAAGAAGCTCAACCAAACCAATGGTAGACTGGAGAGGGATGGTGTAAAGAGATGGAAAGTGAACATGGTTAGTCAGATAACTTTAGATACTAAATTTAGTGTCTTTTTTCTTTTTCTCTTTTATATTGGGAATTCACGGTTGGCGACTTTTCGAGTGCTTACCGAGTAAATTCAGTTTTCATTCTTTATCAGTGGAGCATTTTGATTTACCTAAAGATAGATAGAATTGCTTTTATAGAAATAACTGAGTCCTAGTGTTGTACACTGAACAGAGTGTTTGTGGGCCAATAACCAAAGATGAGGAAGAAGTGGTAGAGACCTTGTATGCATTGGCTGGAATGTTCCTAGACAATGGACCCAGCATTAGGAGTGAACAGGAAGATTCCTCATTACATGAGTTGCATTCTGCTTTGCCAGAGGCTAATGAGAACATTCCAGCATTGGAAGGTACTGTGAAATTCAAATTTCTGTAATTTTGACCAAATCCCTTCTGTTGAATGTGTTACAGACGTAATGGTTTTTAGATTCTGTGGTTGTAAACAAAGAATTCAACAACTTGGATCGTATGTTGAGAGGTGATGAGTCCGGAAATCCCAATCCTGATCCCGGTGGAGAAGTACTGGAGGTAGTTGTCAATAAGGAATCCAGTGTTCAAGAACTGCGTAACCAGCCCAAAAGTGAAGCACTTTTGACCGAATTAGACAGTTCGGCTGGTTGTTCGAAGCATGAGGAAGGCATGTCAGTTTGCGACCCGGTTGACTTCAGCATCTCGCATCTGCCTAACCATGATACTTGGTATGCTTTTACCGTTTTAGGAGATTCATGATGGTTTAAGTTCCTACCTTTTCCTGCATTGTTATGTAATAAGTTTGCATCATAATGTAGCACAATTAAGCAACCCGCAGACCTGGAGATTCTACTACCTATTTTAAAGCCAGAGATTGCACTGGGGCTGGTGAGACAAATTTCCCAATCTAGGCCGGTTGTTTGTATTTACAGATATTGCAGTTTTTAACTCCATTTCCTTCTTTTTTTGGGGACCCTTTTAGACCATAGAGAAACAACCAGATCAACAAATTAAAACCGAGGAATCCGATAGGAAAGGTAAATCGCCTATTGCATGCTTCTGACTTCGATCAAACCACTGCTTAATCAAGTATAAAGTGGTATAACATTACTGACTACCTGATAATCACTACCTGAAGGTCCGGTATTGTGGTCAGGCTTGTCTTCAACAGTGTCAAGTGGTCCGAGTTGTGGTCCTTCGTCACAGTAATTTTCATTCTTTCTTTGTATTTGGTGCATTTCTAATATTCTTTTTTTTCCCATTCATCAAGCATTTCTATTTTCCCAGGTCCTCCTTTGCAAAAATTCCATTGTGTTTGGATACTGCTATCTGCTCTACCGGACCTCGTTCATCAAAAAAATTTTCTTCACCAGGGAAGGTAGTTACGAGTAGTCTAATTATCATTTTCTTCACCGTTTAGTCTTCAATTACCTATCTGTTTGTTTAGTGTTTACTTCTTCAAGCTTCTCATTTACCTATCTGAATCTTATAGGTTCAGCTCAAAACTGATAGGGCATCATGGAGAAGGTGTGCAACTCATTGCCATATAAGTCGGTTTATCAAGTTTCTACAGATGTCGGAGAGAAAGGACGACTTGGCATCGCACTCCCGTAAGCTCAGAGAACATAATGTTTTAAACCAAGGCATAGTTATGACAATAAATGACTTAAACAGCATGAGAAATGCATCAAATGGAGCTGCTGAGATCACTGAGAATAACCTTACTGAAGCTAGAACTGGCGTTCTTCAATCCCTTAGAATTTGCAAACATCAGCCACAGGCTTCTCAGGCATCAGGGACATACAATTCTCAGCAGCAGGTACTTTTGCGTTCAGTTACAATGGCTTTTAAATATCCGATCTGCACTCTAACCGGTTTTTGCTATTTTTCTTTCCAGAGTTTCAATTTCTTGTCATTGTCAGCTGGTGGTACCGGTACAGAAGCTAATAATACTTTCGGTAGTGCTATGAACGGTTCAGAACCATTGACACAATTCCAATATCCTTATATGCACGTGCATGTGCGACATTCCCCGAATTTACCGCCATTCTCCGTGTCTCAACACTCCACTGCTTATCCTGATCAACATTCGGCTGCTGCTGTGAAACAGGTCTTGCTCTTGCAATCGACTGTTAGAAGAGTTTGTTTCAACGTTTCATTTATTAGCCCATTCACTGAATTAGAATAATGTCTTTTCTGTTTTCCTGAACTAAGGGAGCAGTCATCAAGGTAGTTTTAACATGACAAGCATTTTATGTTTAACTGCTACCCACTTTCATGAACTTGGAACTTGCACCAACTTCTGGTCGTCTTGTAAGTAGGGGTAGCAATTTTAAATTCTGAAGCCTTTTTCGGATTCGGGTCGGGCCAAAAGGTTCCAACCTATTCAGACTTTGGGCTAAACATACCGGGTTTGGGCAGGGTCTTCTCAGCTTCAAACTCAAAATTTTTTAATTTAAACCCGAATCCAATCCCAATTCTCGTTTCTGGACTTTTTGTCATCTCTGCTTGTAAGTTTATCATATTAAACAATTGGATTGATTGATTGTAGGCCCAACTGAAGCTACCTACTTATCTTGGAAACTCATTCTATGGTCCTCATGCAACCACTGTGCCCTTGGCAAAGCAGCAGTTACAGCATCATCGACAACAGCAACACAAGAAACAGCTTTGGGCCACCCAGTTGTCTGCTCAATACAGAAATGTTGGAACTTACACGGGCATGGCTCAGTTTCCCAGTTGGCAAAAGAGCCAAGAGTTGCATCCAACAACACAACATGCACAGTTCATTATATCATCTTCTCCTTCACCGCCAGTTGAAGTATTAAGTTCCAAGTACCATAACATCTCTCAACAACAACATCATCTTGTGACCTTTCCTTCGTCATTACCTCATGCAAGGATCAAAAAGCAAGATCACCATCTTTCTTCTGTTTATGACGAAACTGGAGGTGGGTTTCGATCCAGTGGACTGCTACCGCTTCAGTTACTCTAATCAGCATCTGTGGTAACAGGTTTGGATCAAAAGCCGAAACATTTCCTCGTTCACAAAGAGGAGGTCTGTAACTAGGCAGGAGATTGCAGAGCATGATCTAGCAGGAAATAAACCACTAAGGTAAAAATTGAGACGGAAACAGACTAGTCACTGGAACTGAGCTGCTAGGCAATGCTCCAAGGTGTTCTGTTCTACATCCTGCATAGAATATCTCAATCTTTTTTAAATGAACATAGTGCTGTT
Source organism: Erythroxylum flavicans (assembly GCA_027576715.1). Lineage (NCBI taxonomy): Eukaryota > Viridiplantae > Streptophyta > Magnoliopsida > Malpighiales > Erythroxylaceae > Erythroxylum > Erythroxylum flavicans. The sequence goes on from JANZXP010000002.1 coordinate 666,258, forward strand.
ATATTTTTTATACTGACATATGAAGTTAAGTGAATACTAAAGAAAATTGAATTTGCCCATATTACAATCAACTTTCCACGACAATCACATTCAAGTCGTTTTCAGCTTGATGAGGCAATGTTAGGAGTATGTATTCGTATAGTAATTGTTTAATACTAGGAGAAAGGTTTCACAACCAGCACAAAGATCTTCAATCTTCCTGAATTGTACATTACGAATATAGATGGATCAACAATTAAAATGGAGATGAAAAGAAAAACAAGCAGATGTTTTTCTGGCACAACAGTGAACCGGCAAATACAGGGCAAAAAGACCAAAAAATGTAAGAATCCATTTAGGCACTCGTAAAACAAATATAAGCCTACTCTAGTTTCTCCAACTCTCCCAGTCTCTCTATGATGGCCTGCATGCAAACAAGAATATAAGCAGTAGAAGCAGATTCCAAAATGTTGAAGTGTTTAAACCCGGAATGAAATAGAGGGTGAAAGAGCAGCGGCCATAGCATGTTACGATATAAGCACATATTTCTTCAATTTCTAACACAAATGGTAACGTTAGTAAGACGTGATTCTATTGATCATCTATAGCTGATATTAACACAAGGATGCCAAATGAGATACTCACCCTCTTGCTAGTCTCTTGAAGCTCCCCAGCAAGAATGAATTCATCAAGAATCAAATAAACCTGAGGAAAGAGATTTGAAGATTTTAAAAAGCAATGATGGCATAACAAAAGCATTTGCTCACAAGGCCAAAGATAGCCATTACAAAAGCATGCAAGCTTATAAGAATGTTACTACTTCGTGCAATTGAATTAGATTAGAATGAAGCAAATCTGAAGGGCGGAATATCCACCTCTCCAGTATTTCCCATCTTGGAAACAAGTTTAAGCAACTATAATTAGCTAAAACAATAGTTGAAACAGTCAAAAATTTTTATGCACAAGGATCAGTGCCACTAGAAGTCTATGTCAAAGATTTAGGAACCAAATACTAATTCAGGATCTCTTAACTAGTCAAATGAGTATCAATACCATATGATAGGAGGAAGAACAAAGCATTGAATTAATAAGCAAACAAAGCGAATTTGAAGAAGAAAAGGCAGACAAACCTTGTGAAAATTAAATACAAGATCTAGCTCACAGACATTGCTGAAGAAATGATCCAATATCTCCACAAACAAATGGATGCACTCTAAGTAAGCCAATTCATTGTCCGTAATGTCCACGCACAATGAGAAGAATAAGCCAGCATAACGTCTGTAGATAACCTTGTGTGTACGAAACTACAAGAAGAATATTTACAAGGTTCTTAACACATCATTCTTCAAAGAACCGAACATTTTGATGGTAACGATTGCACAACCCCAATTTCGAAAGGATCAAGGATATCAATCAAAGAACTTGAATCATTTCACCTAATAAACCGAAACAATCGGGGAATAAGAAACAACCTCAACGAAATTTGTGAACTTGGCGTCTCTATTCACCACCAAACGATGAACCTATACAAGAAAAAGCAGTAACACCAATATAAAAAAACATTTTAAATTGACAAAAAAAGAGGGGAAAAGTGGGAAATTTTCGGTTACGTCGTGTTCGACTTTATGCTTCTCAGAATCTTCGAGCGGAACGTAGTATTTGGCAAGCCGAGTCTTGCCTTGCCTGTTTTGAAGAAGTATGAACCGGATCTGCAAAGTTCATAGACATCACCACAAAATCAAAATAAAAATTCCCGAGTAATTCGCTAAAAGCAATTCTAAGCCCTACCATTCTCTACTTTATCGATAGATCAAAAACAAAGGGCTAACCCAGAAAGAAGAGGGATTAGGGATTGTATAAATGAATTTTCCAGATGTTAACTGTTCTTCATTGTACAAGTTCAAAGCTTTCGAACGGAAATGTCAAAGTGGGAAAAGTCAAAAACTCGCGATTAGTGGCGAGTGTTTTGACAGTCTGAGGTCTAGACCATTGATTTGCCTGACCAGTCAAGTTGTGATTGATCTGGCTTTTAATGTACGGCTGTGGTGACTTGTATATCCGTTTAAGTCCGTGTCTGCGATGCATCCGAGTGGAGGAACTTCCCACTTGACTGTTTCCGTTTGGGGCCTTGGGAGCAATTTTCCTTTTAAAGTTTTTATCAAAAATAAAAATAATAATTCATTTTAAATAATAAAATTTAAAATATATAATAAAGATTAAGGGCCTTTGGATGCGATGGTTTAAGTTGATCAATCCCTTTCATTATCCGAAACATTGGGCCTTTCTGACTCAATGGACACACCAACTCCTCAGCTTCACATACAAATATTGGAAATGTACGGAATTCAAGTGAAGTGGACGCGAAGTAACGAAGCTTCCCTGACCCAGAGAGTGATATTTCTTATGCCCCAGCTAGCCGCTGTCTATCAAATCCAGTTTAAAAGACCATCCTTGTCTTCAAGCTCTCTTTCTCCACCATGGAAATCGAAGAAGGAGTTACAGTCATTAAAAGATCAGAGATCGATACAAGACCTCCATTTCGTTCTGTTAAAGAAGCTGTTACGTTGTTCGGCGAGAAGGTTTTGGCCGGAGAGCTGTATGCCAATAAGCTCAAAGAGGTAACTTTTTAAGGTTTTAATCTTTCTTAAATCTCGCATCTCAACAGAATTCTTGCTGTAGTTTGTCATTATGGAGGATTATGTTTAGTGTTTGGGTGCTGATCAGAAGTACACATGATTGTTCGATTTCTGCTCTGTTCATAGTCAGTACTAACCCTTTTGTTCTGTCACTGATACATATGCTTACTTGCGACACGAATTTCTCGTTTTTAGTTGAGCTATTTACGCCTACGGGGCGGTTGGTTTGGTTTGGTTTGGTTTGTAATGCAAGAATCTATAACGTACAACATGTTCTCATATATGATACTTAAATTATTTTAATCCTTTAATTTAATTTTTAAAATTTATTAATAATTATATATGATCTTTTTTGTTGTATATTTTTATTATAAAAATAATTGCAATTTAAATACATATTTATTGATATTTTTATGTTAAATATAAATTTTCAATTGTTTTGTTAATTATATTAATAAAATATCATCATCATCGTATCATTATCACTCAGTCCGAAATCTCGTAAAAAAAACGAAATTTAGGGAAGTCTAATATTATGTGCAACCTTACCCTTACATAATAAAAAGACTGTTTTCGATAAACTCACGTATAAATATAATAATAAAAAAATAGAAGTTAAAGAGTAAATAAGTAAATTTTTTCCTTCTTTAGCAATTTCGTTAAATAATTGTTTAATAAAATATCAATAAAAATAATATTTAAATAAATTATCTAATTTTAAAAATTTTAGTAAACTCCAAGTAACTCGACCTTCTTTACCCTGTTTTCTAGATGCGCCTAGAAGGAACTGAAAATGGGCGGGTTGGTTCCGAGCTTGGGATCATTACAGCAGAGCTCGAAGAGACGAAACAAGTCCTTGAAAAGGCAAAGGAAGAAAGTATGGCGATGGCAGGTTGCATTTCTTCTCTGAAGGAAGAACTCGAGAGAACAAAGCGAGAGCTCCAGCAACTGAAGGAACGCAAAACCGAAAAGCAAGTGCGCACAGAAACAGAAGAAGAGGCGAAGATTACTCTGAAACCGGCTACGAAGTTGGAAGGAGTTGAGTTTCAGAAGAAGAGATACGTAACTTTTGCGAACCCTCCCGCTCTAGTAGCTCAAGTCAGGGTTCCACCAGGAGTTGAAACGCTCGAGAGGCACCCTTCTCTTAGGAAGAAGAAGAAGAAGCCATTAATTCCTCTGATAGGAGGAATTTTCTCGAAGAAGAAAGGGGGAGGTCAAGTCGTTTCGCCGCGAGAAGCGTAAGCATATTTTCAGTTATTTCGATACGGTTTTTAGTTACATTCCAAAAATCGAAGATAGAGAAAAGAAAGATTTTAAAAGATATATTTGATATTCACGTAATAAGATAAGTGATATTGAATATGTAAGAATTATTTTAATTTGATTATATCCAATTTTTGTAAATATTATTTAAATTTAATCTCTCGTAACTAATTTATGTCGAGGACATATTGATACCTTCCAAAAAAATTATAAAACAGTAAAATAAATATTAACTATTAACAGAAACGGAGCTTACGTCTATTATAAATTTTCATGTGAATTTAAAGAAAAATTTGAAAATAGGTGCTGGGAAGAGACAAAAAGAGCGACCGACAGAGAGACCCATTGGAAAAGCATAGATTTGCAAGAAGCGAGAATGTGATTGTTAGACAATAGTTATGTAAGACAACCATAATTGTGTCTTGTACTTTCAGGTCTAAAACTTAAAGATCAGGACCGGTTTGGACTTAAACCACTGAATCACTGATCTTTAATGACAATTTAATCAAACGGTAATGCTACATTTAGGCTTGGTTTAGAGGAGAGGTGATAGGTTGATAATTTGCTAAATTAAACTGTTAAAATGATAAGTTTTTATTTTTAATAGATATTTATGTATTTGGGATTACTGATTTGGTAACTGTTGAAATGTGAAAATAGATGTTTATTAAGTGCGGTTGCGATTGTGATTATTGAAAAGAGAAAATAACTAAAAAGTCTATTAATTTAATAAACTATTAATTGTTGTATAAATAATTAAAAAATATATTATTAGTCAT
>JANZXP010000002.1:688082-714198 GCA_027576715.1 Erythroxylum flavicans
ATAATTGGTATTAAGAAAAATTATTAAGGGTATATTAGGTAGTATGTATTTATTAATTTACGTGTCATTTTAAGCCCCAGATTTCTTATTTTCACTACTTAGGTTGGAATGGAACGTAACATAAAATCCTCTACTTCTATCTTATTCTATTTTATTCCATTATGAAACTCTCAATCAAATGATGGAAGTGTGTTACGTTCTATTTTGATACATTACTAAACTTCCAATCAAATAGACCTAAAATAATTGGGCCAATTTTAAACCGAGTTACTTGGGCTGGCTCAAATAGTGTAAAACTGTAAATATTACATAAGTCACAGATCTTCGTGGCGGGTTAAAGGAATTTAAATTTGAAAAGAATTCAAATCAGGAAGACAAGAATTGAGCAGAGTACGTTTCCCGATAGTTATAGAATATTGTGGATGTCACGTATGAAAGTCATTTTATACTAAAAAAAAAGCGGTTATATGTATATATATGTATGTGATTCATATGATTGATGGAATTGAAAATTTTTAAATGCATGATAAGTATTTTTTTAATTGAAGCGGATATATATAATGGTTGCTGATTTAAGCGGGAAGTTTCTATTGAATGCGACTTATACGGTAGCGGTACTTTACACACACAGCTTCTTTCAAATTCAACTGGTGAACTCTGGCGGAGATCTCAGTTGTACTCGTACACCTCATCCCTCGGAAGTTAAGTTGCGGTTACTTCACTCTCGTTCTGATCCGAATCGAAACCGATCTTCTCCTTCCTTGATTTGCTCTTGCGGGACGGGGAACATGAATTCCTATCGTTCTGTTGCTGTATGTAATGGCGATCACTGCTCGTCTATTGACAGTCTCTCTGGCTCTCAATTTGCAGCAGACCGAAGGCATCCTGTTTCCGGTGGACTCGCGGTTGGTTTCTTTTGCTTTTCTTAGTTGATCTTCGGCTTCTTTATGTGATATTGTTTCTTTCAATTTTGATTGCTCGGTTTCTGTGTGTATCGTGCAGTGCTGCTTTCTGTTTATGGATTTCCCGCGCAAATTTAGCGACTAACTTGATTTTTGATAGCCAGTTTCTCCTTTTGATCAGTATATTTAGATGACTGCACGCTTCTTCTTCTTCTTCTTCTTTCTCTCTTTGTATCAATCTTATAAGTCTCCCTGTTCTTTGATTACACGCGTAAATATCTCTTGCTCTTGCGTTTTCCAAAAATAGTATATTGTGATGATCGGGATTTCTCCTTTTGATTTCGGATTCTTTGATTGGTAATTTGAGATGGTTATACGTACTAGATTTTAGCTATTTCATGTCATTTTGTATTTCTCACAGTTTCTTGGTTTGCCAGCATAAATATCGTATTCTCTTGCTTTATTCAAATTATGTGCATCGTTAGGATTTAACTTTTGTAAGTACCTTAAAGGCTCTGATACGTTTTTCTACTGGCTTGACGTTTCATAGGTTTATCTGCTCTTTCATGGTTGAAATAGCTGGTTATATGTAGCTGAGCTGGATTTTAGAGATTGATTATGTTGGCTTCAGTATGGGCTTGGCGTTAAACGTATTTAAGATGTTAAATAAAGAAATGGAGCAAAATTTAGGATGTTAGTTCTAATAAATATGAGTAAATGCAGTGAGATTGCATTAAATTCATGTGATTAAATCGTGAGGCGTCTCCAGTTGCTAACCCTAGAAGAAGTTGTGGGAAGGGAGGATATGAAGGTTACTATAATTCAAGTCTTTTGCCACGGTAATGAATGTTCTATAAGTTCCATAAGATGCAAAGATTATTGATTTACTTGTTTGATATATTCATGGTTCGCGCATGCCGTAACTGATTGTCAGAGTTTGATTGATGATTTCTTCAACTTCAACATTCTTAACGGAAACTGTTCCGATGTTTGCAATTCAAGATCAAAAATGACGAAATAACTTGTGACGTTCGTGGCAATAAAGAGACACCTGTTTCTGTTAGTATGATGGTAGTTGCTGATCGTATCCCTAATCCTGAGTCTTGTCCAAGGCTAAGGCATAAGAAGAAACCAAAGCTTGGAGAAAATGGGAAGTCACAGGCTCAAAGATCAAATACTGGTAAAATCTTTTCATACCATTACGTGACACACTAAAAACATATTATAATCTGAACCTCTTAGTAGCATCCAGAGTTTATTATCGAGTGTTTTCTTCAGTTTCAAGGTCTGTTGATGGTCTGAATTCCGGCGGTGGCTGCAGATACGATAGTTCTTTAAGTAAGATTATAGTAAATAGTTTCTACCAAGTTACCTTTTTGACTCTTGTAAGATCCTAAAGATTAAAGGGAATAATTTGCTTATGACAGGCTTCTTAACCCAGAAATTTGTCGAGTTGCTTCAGGAGGCAAAAGATGGGACCCTTGATCTGAATGAAGCTACAGCACTGTTGGAGGTAACTTAAAAATTAATTGCATACGCAGTAGTTAACATTATATTTTGGCTTCCGGAATGACAGTCCAAGCTTGAACTTTTTGGCTATCGGATATCAGGTTCAAAAGAGGAGGATATATGACATTACAAATGTTCTAGAAGGGATTGGACTGATTGAGAAAACTTCTAAAAATCACATAAGGTGGAGTTTTGACCTTTTCTTGGATACCATCTGTCGTTTTGGTGTATTGGTAATTAACCAAACTGGTTTTATAGGGAACTTGGTGATTGGGGGCTGAAGAAGTCCGATAATCGTTTTATTGGATTAAAGGTGCTAACATGTCCATTTTTATTTTTGAAATTGCATTAGAATTTGCATCGCATTGAATGTGTTACCAACTGAAATTAAATTAAGATGGTTGGATACCATTATATCATAACATATGTTATTGGATTCAAGTTACTCATATGTCCATTTTTATTTTTCAAATTGCATTAGAATTTGCATCTCATTGAATGCGGCACCAACTGAAATTAAATGATGGTTGGAGACCATTATGTCATAACATATATGGTATATAATGGAAACTTATTTTAAATTAAAATTAATTCTGTTATTATTGGGTGATATTAGTGCATTGAAAATTTATAAAAATATTTTTAATAGTTATGATATTAATGATTATTGATAGAATGAAACTTTTTTTCTTTCTAAATTTGTTTTCACTTTTGAAATATAATCATTAAGGATGAAGTACAAAGATTGTACAGTGAAGAACGCAAGCTCGATGAAGCTATAAGGTTGGTTATGTAGGTTAAAGTGATGACAATATTTCGTTCATTATCGATGTGTGTGGTAGCTTTTGGCTTTTGGCCTTTGACCTTTCTTATTTCCCTCACAGAAAAGGAAGAGCTTTTGAAGGCGACTCGTGCAGATGTTCATAATAGAAAGTAAATGCTACAATGCTCCCTCTATTTATACGGTTTTTGATGTAATTCAACTTTTTGACTTACTTATCAGGTACCTCTTTCTCACGAGACAGGATATTCTCAGCCTTCCCTCCTTGCAGGTATGACTCATGGGCATTTCCTTTACATCATTTTCTTTCTTATCACCTCTAAAGCTCACGGACTATTTTCACTTTTGCTTTTCACTTCCGAAGACTTCAACTCTTGTCGCAATAAAGTGTCCTTTTGGTTGTTACCTTCAAGTTCCTGACCCTGATGAGGTATGTACTGTTGACTGAAGGAGGTCCAGAACGTTATTTATCTTATTGGTATGCGATTTAATGGCTGTTCACATGAGCAGGATTCTGCTCCAGCTCGATATAGAATGATTATCAGAAGCTCTGTAGGAGGACCAATTGATTTGCATCTCCTGAGGTAAAGTGTTCTTCTTTTGCTTCGAATATCGAAAAAGTTGAATGATGATTATTTGGTGGATATTAATTGTCATTTTTATTATAAATTATATAGTAAAATATATGATTTTTATAAAACAAAATTTTATTTATTTAATAAAGTGATATTAATGTCTGTCTTAAATGATCACCGACAATTTGTTTATTTTTTGAAAATGTTTATATAAAAATGAAATAAAATATAAATAGCTGTTTGAAATAAAATCTAAATTAAAAAATCAAATATGAATTAATCAAAAATAAGATTTCATTTTACATACCATTTAGTTCTTTTAAATATACGGAGTTGTAGTTTTTTTTAAAATATTTTTGATGTTTTTACACGACACACTACCGTAATGTGAACAAACTTTGTTGTTCTGTAATATGATTAGGCTTACGTTGTTCTATTATTACGCTCGAAACAGTTCTGAATCATCGAGGTCCCTTCATCCTGAGGATTGTGGGCTGCAGAAAATTGTTCCTCCAGACCATAGTGTAAGCGTGATTAGAAATGTTAGATTTTTTTTTTCCCCCTTTCACAATATGGTGAAAAACTGAGGAAATTTGCTTCCAATTTGATTGCAGTTTGATGCTGATTATTGGTTTCTGTCAGATCCGGAAGTCAAAACTTCAGAAGTGTGGGGGTAGTCAGCTGTCACTTCTAACTTAGTATTATTAGTTACCGGGTGCTTGGAGATTTGGAGTACCTTCGAAGAATAGCAAAACAAAAAGAGCATAGAGCTTAGCTAAAAGCAGACTAGGTAAGATTTGATGGATGTTCCTTTCTAAAAGTTAGTATCATTCTTTTCTGAAGAAAGAAAAATCAAATTTGGGCTTTAGTTGTGGATATAGTCATATAGAAAGAAACCGTAGCGTAGGTAGAGAATTTCTATTTAATAGGGGTTAACGGTAGCAAAATTAGAAATAACCCTTCTCTGCTTTTGAGGCTGCGTTAAACGGGAATTTGGTCTTCAGAGCTTGCAAAAGTGCAGGTATGCGACCAATTTCAAATATTCAATTGTAAATCCATTTCAGGTTTTGTGAGGTTCTTTGTGGAAAAGAAAGTAGATAATTTGACCATATCCCGGTTAAATACAAATTGCTTGCGAATACGATATACAGCTACGATGATAAAATCATGCTCCAGAACACTACCCTATTCACTGTATGATGGTTTTGTTAAATGTTCGCTAATGAATCATAAAATTAATTAATTAATTCAAAATTTAGTAAATAATAAAAGGAATTTTATTTTAAATTTGAAGTTTTTCTAAAATAAAACTTATTTTATTTCTAAAGTAAAAATTATTCTTAATGTATGAAAGTGTTTATTAATCACAAGTCTCTAGAATTTACTTTAAAATAAAAATAAAATAATTTACTTCATTGATTTATAATTTTCATTACTATGATTCTTAGTTTGTTTTATAATGTTGATTTCTTCTTTTAAGAAAACAAAAGCATATTTAATCAAATAACATCAAAAAGGTAATTTTTATAAAGTAATTGATTTTATTAAATTAATTTTAATTGATTAAGTAATTAATTATATTTAACTTTATTATAAAATTAATCTTAATAAAATACTAATCAAAATTAGATATAGTTATATACTACGGTAAAAAAAACAAGTCATTTTTGTTCTTTTGTGAATTTTTAATTATTTGTTACAACATAAAATTATCGGTTAAAATAGTATCAAAAATTTACGACACCTTGTATATAGAGATAATTTTTGTTTATTGGATTAAAAACTATAATATATTGAAATTAATTAATTAATTCAATGACTTATTTTATTAATGAATAACAAATAGGAAATTATCATAAATTAAAAATTTCTAAATTATATTTCAAAAATTTTAAATCAGTTTTTATAATTAAGATTTTTACAATTAATATTTACTTTAACTGTATATATACAATGAAATAATTTACTTCACTGATTTATTATTTTCATTTAGAAAATTTTAAGATATAATTAAATAAGGAAATAAATATGCTTTACTTTTAAAAAAGGAAAACATTATAAATCGATAAATAAGTACTAGGGACTTGGTTGTTTTATAATTTTGATTTCTTCTTTTAAGAAAACAAAAATGTATTTAATCAAATAACATCAATAAGTTTTCTTACTAATAATAATACAATAATTAGAAATTGAAAACAAATTTATTTATTTATTAATAAAGTTATTGATTTTAAAATAAAGCACTATATAGTAACAACAATGACTTGATTTTTAATATATTAACTAATTAATTATATTTGTTTTATTATGAAATAATAATTTATTTTTTATGATGTTTTGTTTTTAGAGATAATTTTTATATATCAGGCTCAATATCAACAGATATTTAACAGATACTGTACATTATTAACTAATTAAATAAAAATCATTACAAATAATTTCAATGGTAATCTTTAGTTAATTAAAAAAAACAGTACTCTTTCTGATAAAAAAACCAAAACAAACCACTGTTTATAAATCTTATGAATTATGAGTTAAAAATAAAAATTAAATCAGAAAATCAATTAAACATGTCTCGTCTTTAATTTCTTTTCTTTAGAAAACAGGCTAGAACTAAAATAGAAAAAGAATTCACAATCCAAACAATCTCAGAATCGGATGTTGAGAGTAACACTAAACGGCCCCATAACGTTGGCTTTCTAAAGTGAAAGCCTGTTTTAGATTTGACGTATGTTTTACGCAATTGTCACCTTTAGTAAACGCAACTTTTCAATGATTTACAAAGAAAACGTCAAGTGCCACTTCGATTGGATGATCAGTAATAACTTTCAGTGAAATGTGTGCATCTAACACTTATAAGTCAGTTGTTAAGTAGAAGCAAGCACCTAATTGATTTCAAGGAAAGCAAAAGCACCTTTTTAAACAACGCTTTTGTCGTCAGGCTTAACGCTTTCAACAAACCTAATCTTTGTTCAGGACCTTTTATCTGCCCCCCACCGAGTCCTGTTAAAAAGCAACAAATGAAATGACAAAAAACACAATAAGATGACAAATTTACATCAATGTAAACACAGAGATCCGCTTCTAATCACCATTTCACCTACCCATTAACAGCTAGTTCCATAAACAAAAATTACTAATGAGCTAAGAAGCACTCTTTTGGCTCCCTCCGGAACGAGTTTTCTTCAATCCGGCACGTGTAAGCCGAACATTTTCTTCCGTTAGAAATGGCTTTGTTGGGGGATTTGCATTTTCATTTAATGAAGATGGAGGAGCTGCTGCTGGTGCTGGTGCTGGTGCTTCAATCTTCCTTTCTTCGGTTTCATTAGGCGTTGACTGGGTTGAAGTTTCGGACAAAGCACTTCCTTTGGGCACACTAGAAGCTACAAGGGGAGGTGCCTCTGTTTCAGATACATTTGAAGGACCTACCTCTTCTACTTGCATATGATGCTGGCTCGAAGACGAGCTAGAAGCAGAAGATGATGGTTCTTCGGCCTCGGGTGGAGCTGATGCTGGTTGGCGGTTCAATGCAACAGAATTTTGGCGTTTGGGAGTGGGTGGAGCTTGGCGAACCCTAGTACCTTGCTGTTGGGGCTGTGATACTTCCAATGGTTAATCGATATAATTTGATTGATGATAAAAGGATGTAACATACGCAAAGACCTTAACATTAACCAACATGCACTTTTATTTTGAAAATACATACGCAGCTGATAACTCATCCATGAAAAAACTATCGTCAATTTTCAAAAACTTTTTTGAAGCTTTTAATCAGAACAACAAACTTTGGACACTTAACCAATCAGATCATTCAAACAAGCAAGAATATATCACCAGGCAATCTCATGAATAATCGAAACAATACGAAAAAGACAATTGCAAAAAATATTGAGTTGAAATATTCCTACCTGAGCAGGGCGTGGGCTAGGAGTTGACTGTGCAGCAACATACTGCAGAACGTCAAAAATTCTCGTCTGACCATAGCTCGCAGCCCTTTGCCAGTATAAAACCACCATATCTCCAGCTCTTGTCCTCAGTTCCAACAAGTTGCGATCAATTTCAGTCTCGTGCTTTGAAACATATGGTCTGAAGAAGGAATCATACACATAGGTCGTTCCCTGACATAAGAAAAGTTACAGAATCAGTTACTGCAGATACAGCATCAAATCCAAATGAAAACTCGTTGCGAATGAACACATACCCTAGTTTTAGGATACCACAAGTATATGAAAAATGCCAACTTCGCTTCACTGTACATGGGAACCCTGCAAGAAAGCAACAAAGGAAACAGGATGAGAACGCCCATTTCATAATTTTACTACAAATTTGGAACCCTCTATTTAACTAAGATCACATACCATGAAATAAAAGCATCTCCAATTCTCTCACAAACTGTCAAAACAGCAACCAAAATCCTACAAACCAAAGAAGATAAAGCAGGTTAACACCCAATACTATATCCAGTACAAAATATAAAAAATAAATTACAACATGCAGTTTACCAATACTGGCACCAAAAACGAAGTTGTTCAATTTCTGGTTTATTCTTTTCGACGGTTTTATAGCACTCGTAAGCTGGATAAGCATAGCCAAAAACCATCCTGCATGAGACAGAATTAAGATGGATTTACCTCTGAAAACATAATCTCAATAATTCAGAGGAGAAAAGAATTAGATCTTTAACATACACAAGTCCTCTTGTAAGAAATGATCCAATCATTTTGTATATCTGAAGCATCAAAATCAAAAGGAAAATGATGTTAAATTTCAATTACTGGTAAAACATAATACCTGACATTCTCAATTCTAGAAAATTGAAGCAAATTTGGCTAAGCAAAAGCATAGTTACAACTATGCCCCCCCTCAAAAAATTGATTCACTGATCACTCAGAAATTCATAATATGTTCATCTCAACAAAACTAAGAGAATGACTAGGTTATGTTTTTTTTTTTCTTTTTTGGTCCTTGAAACAAATTAGGAAGTGCAATTTAGCTTTGTTAGATGGCTCATAAAAGCCAAATTGAGATCAGCTTCCCATTTCCGATCCCTTGCAATATTTGTTTGAGATAAGTTCACCATTAGTATTTCATTTGACATAAAGAAGTAAGGAAGAAACAAAGAGGAGGAAAACTCAAAATCAGAAAGAAATTCAAACCTATTTCAGTTTCATCAATTTCTTAAAAATAGTACCTGAAAATTTGAACCAAAAATTTCTCACATAAGAACCGTTCAAGAATTTTTTGAAGTTTCTTTCCAGCTCCAAAAACCAGGTCAAATTTTCCCTCACAGAAAATCACAACAAAAGAGTAAATAAAGAATAGAAGAGAAGGATCTGCAAACATAAACTCATCCTAAACCGTAAACTCACTACTATCCTAAGTACCACAAATAACTGAGGAAACACTAGCAATACTAAACAACAAACAAAGAAGAAAATCCGATTCAAAAGCATTCAGAATTGCGGAATACATTTCATCTCATCTATGATAATGCGGTAGTTATAAAATCTCAAGTCACTGGGACAAAACAAAGGAAATCAGTAAGTCCTAATAGTTGATCCAGCTTTGTCAAGGTCAAATCGAGCTCAGTTTTCCTTTAAATCGCTCATTGTACTATTTCTTTAACATGACTCCATCATTGATGGTCTCCATTTAGTTAGAAACAAAATCCAGGAATCTTCACTTGATACAGAGAAATAATGAAGAAACAAGGAGTATAAAAACCGAAAATCATGAAGAAAATCAAATCAATTGGAAGAACACCTGCAAATCGAACAAAAAGTTCTCAAACAAGGAAAAAAAATATTTTAGAGCTTTCGCTCCGGCTTCAAAAACTAGGTCTAAAACTTCATCCGAAAAAAAAAAACCGTTACAAAACGGTAAACGAAGAACAGAAGAGAAGGATCCACAAAAAAAACACTCATCTTCTAGAACAATCTCGCGTACTACCGAACTTAAGTAACCATAGGAAACTCGAAACACTAGTAACATTAAACACAATATCTGAAAATGAAAATTCCATACAACAGAACACCGAGCCTCGAAAATAACATACAGCGAAGATCATTCTAGAAACAAAATTAGAAGATCACCGAATCTTTAGAGAGCAATACCAAGTGAAGCCATTAAAATGGAAGATAATATCGGTACCTATAGATGTTATTAATGCAAGGTATTGATAATGAATGAGAACAAAACACGATATGCACGGCAACAGAAAAAAAAGCCGATATATCAAGAAATAGTTGAGGAGTTCAGAGAGATCTCAGGCGTACGGTATAGTCGGCGCCGCCAAGTCGCAGCGGCGAAGTAGAGACTGAGGGAGGAAACGGAAATGAGAGTGTGCGAAAGAGAGAGAGAGAGCTGGGCAGTCTTTTGTGTCGTTTTTTCAAATTTGCGCTTTATCTTTGGTTTTAGAGTTGCTTAATGTACGGAGAATATCTTACGTGTGTTCCACAGCACGATAATGGTATGATCTCATGGCTTTATCACCGTAGATATGATAACACAGAGCTCGCGCGGTCTACAACATCAGACATCTCGACAAGCGTAAATTATATCTGCCGTAAGCTACCAATTCTTCGTATAAGATTCAAAATACTTAATATTATATTTACATCTGAGACGGAAAAACTTATCACCAGTGAGTACATCCTTCGTAACTAACGAATTTACCTTTAGACCCTTCTACAGAGGGCGTAACTGCTACGTGTTCCCATTTTGGCTATTTACTGTATTGTCCAAAAGGGGCATGACAGACTCGTGACGTTAGTGCTGCCGATGTGTATGTTGGATGGCTGATTCTGAGGTGAAGTATCTAATCGTTAAATGGATAACGAGAAAAGTCGTAACGAATTTATTATTAAGAAAATAAAATAACAAAGCATTTTCAAAATAATAAATAGTTATTTGTGGGGTCCTGAGGAACAGGAAAATAACGTTACCGTTGCTTAAATAAAATATTAACACTTTAATTAATTTGGCTCCACCGGCGATTATACAAATTTCCTTTTTAACGGATAGTAAATCAATCAGAAGATTTCTAGCAAAATATTGCAAAAAAGATTTATATTTTAATTCTGTTATTTAAGATAAAGTTTGTTTTTATTGCTTAAATCACAACCTCTTTTCTTCGTGTGAGTCATATGGCAATATCGCTTTATTAATTAAGGGTAAAGTTGTTTACTACTGAATCTCTCTAATCCACGCGTGTTAGTAAAATTTTTACTGAATGTTATTCTTGTTGATGTAGTTAATCAAAATAGATAAGATCGATTTCCTTTACAATTATTATGATTGCTCAAATCTTAATTCAACTAAAATTAAATATCTAATCTTAATTTTAAATTTATTGAATTAAATTTAACTTATTAACTTTAGATTTAACATATTATAATTGATTAAATTAAAAGGGACTAAGGGCCCAACTAAATTATTATTCTAAGTGTTACTTTCTTTTTAATTTAATAGATTATTGAGTTACCTAAATTTTCTTTTTAAGAGATAATAATTCAATTAAAACTTTTAATTATGTTATTTAAGATACACTTTGTAATTATTGCATTAATCTTTATCTTTTTATTTTTATTTATTGAAAGACCTAACTCACCATTAAAAGCTAACTTGAGAGGGGAGGTTTGTACACTATTATTATAAATAACTGAATGCATTCATACTTTTTTGATGTGCGATCCTTAACACACCCTCCCTCAGCCTAAAACAGGGCTGAACATCTGTTGGACATATTGGGCAAAGGGACAGAACCGGATACCTTCACAAACTATCAAAACAAACAGGTTCTGATATCATGTTAAAAGGCCTAACTCACTCCCAAAAACTATCTTGAGAGGGGAAGTTTGCATACTATTATAAATGACTAAATGTACTCATACTTGTCCGATGTGAGATTCTTAACACTCCTCTATTTTAAGTGTTGGTAATATATCTATAATCTCAATTTTAGAAATGTTTAACTTAAATTTAATTATGAATTAGATGGAGGATGAATGTATAAATTTTTATATTAAATTTATATGATTATTTAGATTCTAATTTGACCATAATTGAATATCTTATTTTGATTTTAAATTTATAAAACTAAATTTATTTCATTAACTTTTGATCAAACATATTAAAATGAAATATATTAAAAGTTGCTTTCTTTTTAATTTAATAAATCATTAAGTTACACAAATGACAAAATGCCTTTATGCATTTAATAAAACTTAGTTGGCGATGTAGATAAGATTCGGTCTATAAGATTAACATGGTTTAATTAATGCCTAAACGTGAATTAAGATACGTGGAATAGAACATTCTTTGTATTTAAATAGGGTATGTTATCGCATCATTGATCAAAGGTTGATTAAACATGTGCGATGTTCATTTTCTTATTTTATGATTGCTTGTGATCCACTAAGGATAATGCTCTTGAGGACTAATCAATGCATGGAATCACGACATTTAACATCAACTTTGAACATTTATTAAAGAAATATAAACCTTTTTATTTTTCATAATTGGAGTCACATTCCATGTTCCATGACCTTTGGTACAACCACCCATCAAATTATGACTTTAGTGGTTATGATTGAACTTAAAATCTTCAAAGTTACGTTATATTCATAAACATAAATAGCAATATAAACTTTATTTGATAATGTATATTGTGTATTGAATAAATGTTAAATATATATTAACTCATAAATTATGCATTATGAGTAACTAATTTAATAAAAGTACGATTCATGATAACTCACATTAATTTTAAGAGTGTAGAGCTTATTAATAAAATAAATAAATAAATGATTGAATATACGTAATAATTTGTGAATTATGTAATTAAATTTTAATATTTTATTTGACAAATTATTAATTTAAACATATAAATAAAATATAAAAATGGGCAACCCTTACCCTTTGACTAAATAAATACATAAAATTGTGAATACATATAATAATTTGTAAATTATATAATTTAAATTTAAATATTTTATTTGATGAATTAATAATTTAAAATATAAACAAAATATACAAAACGAACAAAACTTATTAATCCTACCGTCCGACCACTTGAGGCCAGTAAAGTACAATTTCGGTTATAAAATCCTTAAAAAAGACACAATCAACTAAAGTATAAGTCTAAACAGAACTAAGAATTACCTACCACGCCCCTCCCAAACTTTCGAAAGTAACATATCCAAATGCTCAATGCAGCTTTAGAAGAACATGTATGGTAAAGATAAATATTCGAGAGTCCTAATCAGTTCAAAGTTCATGTGCTTGAACTGGAATTGGGCAACCAAAGTTGAGATTCAATACTTATAGTAATGCCCATTTCAGTTACTATACTATACAAAGAATTGCGGAAGTAATTTCTACGTAGTTCCTTCTTCAGGACATATCGGGGTCCTTGTGTCAACTTCAAGCAAAGCAAAAAAGGGTCGAACCCCAGAAAGGAAAAGGGTCCACAAAAAGCCTAAGGGAAAAGCATGTGAGGGGTTGGCTTAGGCTCCTCCCTTAGCCTTGGATTCTACGTTTGTGTGTTTGAAGAAGAAGAAGAAGAACTGTAGTAATAACCCACATTCATTTCAAAGGACAAAACTGTGTCCAATTCCATAGGGGCATTGAGACCCAAATTCAACATCATTGTCATTCCTCTCATGTGCCCTCTAATTATGGCTGTTCGGTGGTATGTCATTTTCAAACTTTGTTCATCTTTACTTCAGTCCCTCACTTACTCCCCCTCCCCCACAAAAACGGTGTTTTCTAGTAGCAAGCTTATTATATTGCTTTGGGTAACTAATGTTCGACATTCAGCGCCACCTACGTTGTTGACTTTCTCCACTGTTCGTGGGAGCAAGTGCTTTATTCTGTTCAGAGACGGTAACGGTCTGGAATGTGGCTTGGTCATATCCCATCTTTTTCATGGTTTGAACTTAATTGAAAGTCTAATTAGGTGTGGAATATTTGGTTTTCAAACCTAATTTAAGTAGTATGAAGTTTTATCGAGTTTATTCAACCCGAACTCAAGGTCATTTCGGCTCAAAAATAACCATTCATCAATATATAAATTGTTGTCATTTTATTATACACGCAATAATAACTTAATTTGGTCGGAGTTTGAATTGAATTTTTCAAAAAATATAAATCTAATTTAAAATTAAAAATTAAAAAAAACTCGAATGTAATTAAAATTTAATCAATTCATATCAAATTTGTTGAATTTGAATCGGGTTAGTTCAATCAAGTCTCGGAAAAGTAAACTTGAGCTTGTCGGAAAAAAGAAAAATAAAAATTTAGATTTAAATAAGTTTAGGCCATTTATCCTGAACACTTTTTTTTTTCGGGCTTGTTAACTTTAGATTAGGACCTGCTGAACCTTCTTGCCAACCCTCACTCTATAAACATGTGCCAATCCTCACTCTATAAACATTTGGTCTAAACCAAAACCTCACTAAAGATGGGCTTTTTAAGATCAAACAGCATAACGATGGACCTGAAATAAGCTACGCCGTGTGAAAATTAGTAGAACTACGTGTCTGGTCTGGTGGTTAACGTTAGAAGCAATCCAAATACTCAAAGATTACGATTTTCACTCTGTTGACTCCTTATGTCTAGAGGAAGTGAAGTCCAGGACGGAGTTTAAAAGCCAATTTGAAGAACACAAAAAGCAGAACATGCCAGTTTCATCTCCGGTCTCTCGCCTCCTCCTCCACACATCATTTCAATGTCTCTTTGTAATCTCCAAGTCCATGCCAAACCATCGGTCTCCGGCGTCTTATCCAGGCATTAGAGCCATTGAACTCGATCAAAACACGGTGTATTATCCATGGCGAGTGCTATTGTATATAAGAGAAAGGTTGTTTACTAAGTAATATAAGGTGTAAAGCCCTTGCTTTTGGTCAGCTGTTCCCAAGAAGTCTTTCGGAAGATGTGGCACAATTTGTTTTGTTTTTGTTAGAAAAGTCCTCCTTTCATTCAGTTAGTGTTTATAATAGGGCATGCAAATGCAATATTTGAATTGGTATAAGAAGAGCACGCATTGACAAACAGACTTCAAGTAGAGAAGGAAATGTATTTGTTGAATCTGAATTGGATAACCAAGCAAAAACAGAAACAAAAACAAACATTAGAAAACTAGAAACAAGCTGTTTGGTTTTGTTTTGATTATACATTTGAAACAGAATCATGAGTTCAAAAGGGCATACTTAGTTTTTTTTGGTCCCGCTTATGAGAATGGAGAGTTCAAAGTTTTTATAAATCCCACACCAATTTTGTATTTAATCAATGTGGGATTTAAGTGTCATATTTTACAATTGGATTAAACCGTAACATTGGTCCCCCTATAAGGACCAATGTTTTCGTTGGTTACGGCTATGTTAGTCACGGCTAATATTTCCAGGTCACCACTCCATATGCCACCACTCCGAGATTCTTGTTGGTCACGACCATGTTGGTCACGACTGACACTCTCAGACCACCACTCTAAGACCGGTTCTGATACCAATTAATAAAGACTTTAGGAGAGTCATACCCAAAAGCTAGCTTATGAGGGTGAAGAGCTAAAAATTCTTATAAATCCCACACAACTTTGTATTTAATCAATGTGAGATTCAAGTCTCATACCTTACAATTGGATCAAACATTTGATTGAAATTCAAGTTTTCTGCGAAGAGAAACGTAAAATCTTGGTTCTGAAACTTTAGTTGAAGGGATTTTTTTTTATTAATACTTAGAGATAGGAAATTAGCATGTTGAGCAACTACTAGGTGTAGGTTTTGCATCGGAACTGGTCAGTGACAATTTATGATTAAAAACTGAATCAATTCAGAATAGTTCGATTGTAAGATTTTGCATGGGAATTGGTCGGTGACAGTTTATGATTGAAAACCGAACTGATTTGGAAGAGTTCGATTGCAAAAATTTTAAATTTAATTTTTTAATTTAATTTTTAGCTTTCTGATAAAGTTTATTTTAATAATTCTTATTGTTAAAAATCAATCAACTTATTAATTAATTAGTTGATTTTTGTAAACTAATTAATTTTTATAAACTAAAATAAATTAATTAATTTTTATTTAACAATCTTCCTTTTCAACTAAACTTTAAATAAAGTACAGTCTCTTTCAATTTTATTTAATCTATAACCGATTTTAAGACAATCTAATATTAGTTGAATATTTTAAATCTTAAATTTCTTGTCTTACCGATTTAACTTTCAGTATGGTTTTTAAAACATTGTCTAAACGTATCAATTGCGACAATGTTGGGCCTTTTTGACGTGCACGACATGTCGAGACTTGGGAATACTTAATAGACTCGTTTAAAATTAATAGATAAAATTTAATTAATTTAAATTTAAATTATAAATTTAAGTTACGAAAATTTAAGAGCTTAAATTTTATAGCTAAAGAATTGTTTATCTTGTTAGGGAACAAAGAATTCAAGGATTATGATTAAAGTTTTCAAGAAGCATATGGAAGAGACATAGGGTCCTCTATCCAACCTTATTTTGTCTAACAAAAGTATGTCGTCATTTTCGCTTAAATTTTAAGCGACCCAGTCACCAATTTTTCTCTTCAAACATAATGTCACAGGCGTGACACTTAATTCACGCCCGTGACTCTTTTTTATTTTTTATCATTTTAACTTTAATTATACCACTATTAGTTTAATAAAAAATTACATTTTAATTTTAATTATGCTACTATTATTTTTATAAAAATTTAAATTAAAATGATAAAAAAATAGGTTTGTATTTGTGTCACAGGCGTGGCATCATATTTTAATTTTTGCTTATTATTTTAATTTTAATTTTTTAAATAAAATTTATAAGATAAAAATTTAAAATTTAAAAATTAATTAATTTATTAAAAATGTTTAATTAATTTATAAATTATAAAAATATTAAATTAAATTTAAAAATTGATTAAATTTTTTAATATTATTATATTAGCCTACATGTATATTAATGCAATATTAAACATTTTGTATATTTATGATAAAGTTTTTTCTACAAAGAATGCTCGTGAAATGCAAATAAATTATACAATATATTATATATGTGGAATAATTTATTTTGATTTCAAAAACTTATTTTAATTGATTAATTTGCTAAAATTGTTTAATTAATTTATAAATTATAGAAAATATTAAATTAAATTTAAAATTTGATCAATTTTTTATTATTATATGTTCTATGTTTTTTATTAGATTTATAAACTTCGTTTTTTGTAAAGATAAATATCTAAAATCAAAATTCTTATGAAAATATTTAAAAAATTACTAAGATATAATATTCATGTCCTTATATATTTTTTAAATCGTACCCTAATAAGTCATTTTATACATAAACAGCTAATTTCACTCAACATCTTTAATAAACAGCTGATGTTATCTGCTAGACAAATCAACTGATATAATCACCTATCAATTAACCACTGATAGAATCAATTATCAGCTAACACAATCAGTTGATTGCCAAATAAGGTCTAAGCGCTTAAAGTTTAGCTTTTTACTTAGTTGCTACTATCTATTAATTATCCTTAACAAGGTACCACAAGAAGAAAATAGCTTAAGACACATTTAAACTCGATTCATTCGATTTGTGTTCGATCTAATATTTTGATTAGTTACGCTATATTGATCAACCTGTTTGTCACGTGAGCTCCTGACCATTTCTTTAGTTAATCTTAAATTAAAAGAAGTGTCTCTTCATTTACAGAATGTAATATTTTTGTGACATAATCTATGTGATTGTGTTTAATATGTTTGGCAATGAGCCGATTGCATTAGCTGTTAGCTCATAGTTGATTATATCAGCTGATTTAACCAGCGGATAACATTTGTTGTTTATTAAAAATGTTTGGTAAAATTAGTTGTTTATGTATAAAATGACTTATGTATAAATCAAAATTTTAACATAATTTAATATTTTTATGTAATTTATAAATTAATTATATACTTTTAATAAATTAATCAAGTTTTAAATTTTAAAATTTTTATCTTAAAAATTTTATTTAAAAATTTAAAATAATAAAAAAAACTGAAAATATATGTCATAGGCTTGACACTTATGTCACGACTGTGACACAAATACAAATCAAATAAATGTAATTATTTTGTTTTTAAATTTTTTATCACTTTCATTTTAATTTTTTTATTAAATTAATAGTAGCATATGTCATGCCTGTGACACTTATGTGGTGCAAGTGCAAGTTAAGTCATATTTACACAACCTCCAACGATGACGTTTTTTTAACTAGTCAGAGTTAGACATAGTAATGTTAGTCAGAGGATCTGGACTCATATGGGAAAGGATGATCCAAACTTTTTGTTTAGACCTTTCATATGATTTCACTCCTTTTAAAGACCACATTTATTGTTTTAACACACAATTAATTATCCTAAAATAAATTTTACATTGTTAGTAAAGAATCAGATATTGAGTTTCACAACATTAATCGAATTTGAATTCAAGAAAAAGTTATTCTAAATTTGAATAATTATTTAATTTTCTTAATTGATCAAATTTAAAAAATATATCAAAGTTTTAGCAATAAATTAGAATTAATGTATTAATTTTAAATCAAATATTTGTTGTCTTCCATCATGATTGTTGGGTAATCAAATAAACTTTACATTTAATAATTAATTAATTGATCATGGGTTTATTTATATTATTTATATAACATCCTTTTTTGCTTTTTTTTAAAAATAAATGTAAAAAAATTTATTTTTAAAAAAATTATAAAAGATTTTTTAATAATTTTTGAAGATTAAAACTCTTAAATTTAGATAAATTAGGGGTATTTGTTTTTTTTTGATTTTTTTTTAAATTCAATAAAAAAAACTTGTTTGATTTAGTTTTTAGTTTCTATTTTTAGTTTTGCTTTCTTCCGGTTTTCAAAAATTATGAAAACTGTAAAAAGTGGTTTTTTTTCCTGTTTCTGTTTTTTTATAATATGATTTACTAGCATTTAAATATATATTATTTAATTATTAATAAAATTATGAATAATTTAATTCAAGATTATATATTTAATAAAATAAAATTAATTGTCAATAAAAGTTATGAATAATTTAATTTAATTTAATTTTTATAATTAAATTATATGTAATTAAAATTTAATAATTATTAATAAAGATAATTAAATTTAAACTATATAAATATTCAAATAAAATTTGATTTAATAATTAAAATATATTTCAAATAATTATTAATTTATAAATAAAATTTTATTTTAAAATTATTTATTTTATTAAAATAACATAATTTTATTAATAATTTGTTAATAAATATTATATATGAGATTAAATAAATTTATTTAATTTTAAAAATTATCCTTAATTTTTATATAATATGTAATTATTATCAGTGATAAAAATATAGCTACATTAATATTAACAACAAAATATATTTTTGTTTTTATTTAAAAGAAAAACAGAAAAAAAAACTAAAAACTAGAATTGAAAAATACAACAGAAAATTTCTTTTCTACCAAACAATGATTAATAACAAAATGGCAGGCATTTGTTTCTTTATGATGGAATCTAATGCTATAAGTACAATGCATGACTATAACTTCATCCATATCCTTTGCTAGTAAATTCAGAAGTCTCAAAAATATGTGGCATTATCATTTCAAATGAGGGGGTCATAGTCCCCAAAGTTAATCTGGAGCATATTTTAGTGCCAATATTAAAAAAGGGACAATGTTATTATCTCTTTCAGGACGAGTCCTGCTGGGTTTATCATCCCTTATGATCACTACTTGAAATCCGCAAAATTTGACTACTCAGTTGGCACCAGATTCAGAATGGTATTTGAAGGAGACGAATGTGCAGAACAAAGGTGCGAAGCCTTATTGAACCGTTTGAGTCACCCTATCGGATTTAGTCTTATGAGTTATTCATTTGTTGTTATTTCAATTGTGTGAGATCAAGTGGCATGCCAAAGGGCTTAGCTGTCCAGCAAGCACAGAAGTGAATAGTTATTGTCTTTGAGTTCAGTATTTCAAAGTATGTCCTTCACTGGTATCATTTAGAAACCCGCAACTATGATATGCAGATTTGAGGGCACTATTGTTGGTGCTGACGATATTGATCCCACTAAGTGGCCCAATTCAGACTGGAGAAGTTTGAAGGTAAAAGTTCTCTCTGCATCCTGAACGCTTTTAGATCATTAGCATAGATTCTATTCAATTTATATCAACAACACGTGATCTCTTTCAGGTAAAATGGGATATCAAAAACAATGGATATGTGCGTCCAGAGCAAGTGTCTCCTTGGGACATTGAGCCAGTGGAACCAATACAAAAGGACACTTCTCTTCTACGGCCACCAAAAAGGCCGCGAATGCCGAACTTATCGTTGCCTGCGCTTAATAGCATGTTTAAGGATGGTCGGTGTTCTCTTTTAACCGTTCATTGTGGCCTAAATTATTTGTTGAAACATCCTTAGTTAAGAGGAAATTGAAATCAATTACCAATTTGTTTGTGGATTCTCGTCTTGACTTAACTTTGTTTCTTACAGTAACAAGCTCATCCAGTAAGTCCGACAATGATGCACCTCAAAGTCACTCGGACGTCTTGCAAGGCCAAGAAGACGTTGACAGAGGTGTTAGCGAAATGGATGCACTTAAATCACCGGCAAAGTCATATCCAACTTCTCCACCAAATGTTGATAGTCCACATTTACCGTCCCAGAATTGGAGAGTTTTGGAACTGAAAGAAAGAAATAACGTGCCTCTTGCTCCTACAAACGGTGGTACCAGGTACATGCTTTTTGGAGTCCATCTACAGTACAATCCACCGGAGCTCCCTTCACCACAAGATGCCGCTGTTCATCAGCTTGAAAACGTGCGCTATGTCCCCCCAACGTCTCAATCTAGTGCTTCAGAGCCATCCAAGAGTATTTCTGACAACCAAGCCAAGGATTGGTGCTTTGCCTCCAAGCAGAGTTCCACAAAGGTACTTTACTTTCTGAAATCCTTGTAAATTTAGACGTCCGTGCTTAGCTTATTTATCAAGTTGACAAATGTTGAATTCAGAATCACATCTATGGTAGTTTGTGACAGGGAATACGAAGTCAGCTAACGTATAGGTCATCTTTCCGACTGGCTTAATTATATAGCACAAATGGGTTCAGTTCATTGACATTATTTTCCAGCTCTGAGATACTTTTGCTTGCTTTCAGGTGTTGAACTATGGAAGTACGCTCCAAATGTCAGTCAACCTCATGCGATTTCATGGTTATGATGATTTCATTTACGAGCTTGACAAGATGTTCGACTTTAAAGGAAGTTTAATTGACGGGAGTAGTGGATGGCATGTAACATTCGCAGATAAAGAAGGGGACATGATGCTAATTAGAGACTTCCCTTGGCAGTAAGGACTAGGTTTATGTCTCCCAGTGTTGAAACTATTATAGGTTTAATCTGTGCATTAACTTGGTCACATTTGAAACTGATTGCAGAAAATTCAAACTCAATGTCCAAAGGATTTTCATCTGCCCGAAGGAAAACTGATTGCAGAAAATTCCAACTCAATGTCCGAAGGATTTTCATCTGCCCAAAGGAAGACCTGGACATGATGAATCCGAACTTACCAAATTCAACCCGCCCCATGATACTATTTTGATCTGTCCTGCAAGCACGCATTCAGAGCAGGAGAAAATAATTTGACTGTACTTTTAATTACTGCAAAAACGTGTGTCTGATTTTGTGACTGTACTTTTAAGTTACACAGTATATTTTGGTGCAACTGAACCTTAGTACTGCTAGAACGGATTTCATTCTGAATGACTTTTGTATGAGAAGTCCCGTGAATATCCAAGTCATCAGTGATGGGAATAGTAAATCACATTACTACATGTGAAACTCTATAAATCTGCTGGTTCATGCACTATAAATCAAAGAAACTGAATTGTTACGCTATGAAATCTCTGATTAACTTCAATGACAAAATCACCTAATGATTCTAAATCATTTTAAATGAACTAATAGTATCTTCAAATGAACAACTTAATATTCCATTTGTTCTTTACTTTTAAGAGTTGCGTTATTGGATCAATGTTAAATACAGAAAATTCCTAGACTATCTTAGCAAAATAAAGTCTGAGACGGTAGGACATGGCGACCATCTCCGAGGAAGAAACAAGTTGTGATGTGGGGTCCCCTTTGAAAATTACAAATTAATAATTGCTTGAAGGATCCCATGCTTTCCTGATTGCTGGGAGCTTCCTCTGGCACATGATTGAAGGATCCCATGCTTTTCTCAGGATTTGTTCTATGTTAGTGTCTAGCAATTAAACAATATTCTGTTGCTTTCTGTGAAAGGAATATTTAAATTAGACAAAACAGTTTTTAGTATTATTTTGCACATTTTTAATGCCACCGCTCAGAAAGAACAAATGTCATGAAGGTGAACTATTATATGATTTGATATTTGTCACGAGAAAATCTGGAAATTTGAGAATCAATTTCTCTGTAAAAGATTTGAGAATCGATCACAATCAAATTTCTTGAATCTCTAGCACGTGAATTAGGTTGATGTTATGATGCCAGATGCTCATGGCACGTTAAACATATTGATGCTGCTTAAATCATTTGTAGCAGGTTGTCGCGACTTTTACATGGTGGGGACCTCCGAAGTTGACATAGCAACAGCGTGTTTCTGAACATCCTCCCAGCTCAGGCGTCTTACACACCATCCATAAACCCCAGGGGCCCAGTCGTACTCCATGGTTAGAAAGTGCATTCTCACATTGGATATTAGCAGGCAGGCAATTGTCAGAATTCATTCATTTGAAAGATGATGGTAACTCCGATTTGAGTCTGAATGAGAGAAGAGTGCAGTCCCATCCATTACAGTTCAACTATAGTTAAGTGACAACAAAGACAGTATATATTGGGCATGTTTGGTAAACAACTTAGATGTTTTTTAGCTGATTTACATAAATTAACTAATTGACTATATTAAAAATTATTGAAGTTATTTGATAATTTGACTTATTAATTAATTGATTTAAAACAATAAGCTGGAGCATTTTGCTCCGATAGCCAACATTTAAGAATAAAAATATAATGGTACCCTTTGAATTGAATAAGCGTTGTACTTATGTAAGAGTTTTACATAAATCATCAACAATTTACGATTTATTCCCCTTGACAACTTTTTTTTTCTATTATAGAAAGCTGGAATAACAACTTTCTTCAAACAAAAAAATTATTAGTAAGAAAATAAAACTCATATATTTAAAGTAACATAATATTTATTTATTTATTTACATAAAAATAGGCGGATAATAATATAAAATAAAGATAAGATATCCACAATTTTACTAAATGTAGATACTAAAATTAAAAAGATAAATTATAAATTTATAATAAATTTGAATAAACTTTAAAAGCATATTTTTGAATAAATATAAACTAAATTTAGAATAAGTTAAACGTAAGTTTATTTAAATTAGATTAATTTTTAAATAATAAACTAATTTTACAAGATTTATAACATATATTAACCAATAAAGAATACTATTTTCTTCACTATCATATTTTGTGCATGTAAATTTTAAATAAGAGTATATTAAAATTTAAATATATCTTGATATTTTCACTTCTTAATCATATACATATGCATATATATTAATCATGATTATTTTATATCTCTTTTTCCTACCAGTCATAATAAAACAAGATATTTTTTAAGTCATGCCCTTATAAATTATTTTACACATAAAATACTAATCAACTAATTTTACCAAATATCTTTAATAAATAACTAATATTACCAACTAATCAAATTAATTAATATAATCTACTATCAATTAATGCAATCCACCGATAAAATTAACTAATCCGCTTATTGCAAACAATGTTATTATAGACTCCATTCTTCAAAAACCAAAAAATATATAACACAGGATACGATACGACGCCTTAAACTGCAACATCTAGAGCAAGTTGATGGCCCCTTTTCAGATCTCTTCCATTCTTTCACTAATTACTATCAGGTGCAAATACGATTCACTTTCAATGGCAGATGATCAATTCAAATTGTGGCTTTAAGACATTCTTCTGCTTTTATCATGATATTAACTTAATCATGCCCCCAATTATAGGAGTTTCGTGTCAAGTGAAATTAGATTTGTGGCTTATGTTAATTCTTTCATCTTGATCAATAATTGTTATGTGAAAAAATAGATTACTGTAACAGTTCATATCATTTTCTTTTATACAAAAATGAATATAGTTTTATGATTAAAGAAAATTTACATAAAGGAAAAGATTAATTAATTAATTATTTTTATTTTATCATAATTTTTTTACTAATTTTAAATGACTTTAGAATAAATTCATCTATATCTAAGCATATCCACTTTTAAAAAACCTTTTAAATTATCTTAATCGATTAAGCTATTCTTTCAAAATTGTTTCAAGATTCTAAAAATCCTTATTACCAAGCTTGTGAGCTTCCAGTGCAAAAAAACGACAGATCAACATTGCAGCATCGATTCTCTGTGTAATCTCAGGTCATCATATCTCGCCACCAACATGTAGCTACGCAATAAGAATAATAGCATCACGGTTTTGTCCCGAGCTATGAATGCCTTCACCGAATTATTCTTTATGTAGGCCCCTTGGCATGGAATGAGTGTAGGTGAAAGTAATCAGACCTATTATCTTTCCACAAGAAGCCTGGAACTTCCATTATTCAGGACAATTTGTTTAAAAGGTCCAGTCAAGCATTAACCCCGTACCACCAACCCCAGCTCCCAGATGCCTGATTACTTATTTTTAGCTACTAGTTTTAGAAGATTTAAAAGTACCATTCAGCCGAGTCAACAAGGTTCACAAAGAAGACCACGACCGGTCGCTGGTTTAAAGCTACGGACTGCTAGTTGCGAGGATCCAAAAGCGGAACCACCGTCAAGAGTCGCAGTTCCATTCATGTCATTAGCAACTTTGTCCAAAGCCGTAAACATGGTCCCAGAATTTTCTGGTCCAAATATTACTGGCTTAGGAGTACCTATGTTGTGTGCTGTTATTTCCCAACTTTTCTCTTCTTGTGGACCACTTTACATATACGTTAACTAAAAGGGTTCGTAGATGACGTCAACGAGTGGAATTGAAGATCAACTTCGGTTAGGTGAAATGCCTAGTGGAACTAGAACAATAATCAGAGAAGAAATATGATCATGATGAGATCTGGCCCACGCATTAAGATTCTCTGGTGTTATTGCAGATTGGAGGTAGTTGGTGAGAGAAACCTGAATATGGCCTATCATCTTCTCAAACGTGTCTGCTTTGTATCTGGGTAGGTCTTTTTGTCGGCCCTTTTCTGCCACTAATAACCACACTGTGCTATGTGCATCGATAAGCGGGAAAAGGACAAAACTTTTGATGTAACACCGTCAAATCATCTCCATATGGGCACCGCGTATAGGTACGGTTTATTTTCTGCTCGTTCAATTAACTCGTCCAGATAAATGGGAGATTGACATTCCATTCTGAATTTTTACTTTGTTTTTTTGGAAACCAAACCAACTAAAAGTTAACCTAGTAACTTAATTTATTGCAAGTAATTTCTTAAAGTGTCTAACGGAAATTTCCTTTCCACCATGAGGTGAAGAAAAAAACTGTTGATTGTCTTGAGCTATCAGGCAAATTTTTACTCTTGATTAACATTTTCTATCTGCAAGTTTCAGGTTTCATATAAAAAAAGTGAAATTTCCATCTTTAAAATAGAAGATATAATTAACTATTAATTATTTATTATTTGATATATATTCTTCTAAGAAATTCAATAAAATTTTCTTTAATTTCTGACAACATTAATGATTTGTCCATAAATTTATAATATTTATAATTCACCAAATATTTATTATCATATTTTTTTGAAAAATTAGATAATTTTATTGTTGAAAACAATCTCTCTATTACTTAGAGGTATGACTACGTACTATTAGACTTCCTTAGACTCATGTGTCAGCGAGATTTCAATTGAGTGTTATTATTGTTATTGTTATTATTATTATTATTATTGTTGTTCTTATTGTTTAAATAATTTCATTGATATAAGAATGAAATAACATAATATTATAAAATTAAGAGAACACGACCACCAGGTTTGAAATCTTGCTAAATCACCATAACAAACCTCCCGGAATATTAATACAGTAAAGCCAAGATACTCAAGACCACTAAGCATCGAGATAGTTCTTAGATCCTCCAGGCCAATCTTCGGTATCTAACCCTTCAGAGGGCATGTAACACCCCAACTCCCGCCGGACCCGAACCCGATATCGACAGTGATACCCGGATCCGTGCCCCGCGAGGGTGG
>JANZXP010000002.1:739626-750931 GCA_027576715.1 Erythroxylum flavicans
AAATCATTTTCATAAAAAGTCATCATACTTGACTGTTATATGTTCAATAAAATTTATATTATTGTTTTGATTAAATAGTAATAATTTATATGGAAAATTATTAATTTTTTAATTTACAATTTTTTAAAAAAATTTTATTTTATACAATAATAATAACACTCAGTAAAAATTCCGCTAAATCAAACAAGTCATTAAAAAAATAATTAATCTAAATAAGAAACTATTTAGGTAAAATAACTAGGAAGGAAGTCTTATATAATACAACTTTAGGCTAAATACACGAAATAAAACTTGAAGGAAGGTATTTAAAATATCGAAAAGAATGAGAATGATCTCTCTATATAACATCTTTTATCCATATCCTAGTATATTAGAGTTTTTATTACAGGTTATGCTCTCAATAAGTTCCAACGGAACTGAGTCATATCATTTTTTATCGCTCATTTTTATTTTTCTTAGATCTTTTTCTTCGCTTCTAGCTTATAAGTATTATTTTCTCACTTTTTTTTTTTCTGAAATGTCACAGTATCGGCTAACACATCCAAATCATCTAATCATTGTCTCTCGTAAATTTTATTAATAATATCTGTTAACAAGTCCGAATCACCTAATGCTTGTCTCTCTTAAATTTTTATTAATACCTTTAATTTTATTCATTTTATAGTAAAAAATTGTATATCATTTTACGTAACCAACAAAACTCGGGTCGAAACTGTGGGCTCTTAGATGGTTCACTAAATCGGGTCTGCTTCTGGCCCGTTATATAAAACATAAAACAGGCGCCGTTATTCTTCAATTCCGGTCCTCAATTAAAGTGCGAACCGGCTGCGAGCTTCCGTCCAAAAGACTGAAAAGAACAACACGGAGCATACGCGGGGAAGTGTTTCACTGCTTAGAGCTCTATCTCCATCTCAGGCACACATACAAACACCCTCAATGCATGCGAAAATGTTGCCCAAATTAGACTCGCAATCACGCCACTTCAGATTAAACGGATCTCCTAAAGCTGTTTTACTCCCACAGATTAACACTCAAACGCTAAACTCGCAACAATGTCTCTAACTACCAGACTACACATCATCGGCCCACACGTCAACCTCGATCTTCGCAGAAACAACAAAACCAAGTTCACACGTTACATTCCCAGATTTCGATCAAAACCCATTTATTATACCAAAGAATTCGTCCCCGCTGCGTACAAGTGTAACAAACCCAGAATGCAAAAAGTTTCTGGTAGTGCAGTTCCAATGGTGAAAAGCTCGTTGATTGACCCTGATGGTGGCAAGTTGGTCGATCTGGTGGTGCCGGAGAGTGAGAGAGCGTCGAAAACATTGGAGGCCGAGTCAATGCCGAAGGTGAGACTAACCCAGATTGATTTGGAGTGGGTTCATGTGATTTGCGAAGGTTGGTCGAGTCCTTTGAAGGGGTTTATGAGGGAAAGCGAGTATTTGCAGAGCTTGCATTTTAATTCTCTGAGGTTGAGTGATGGGTCTGTGGTCAATATGTCGCTTCCGATTGTGTTGGCTATTGATGACGAGACTAAGGAGAGTATTGGGTCGTCTAAGGATGTTGGGTTGGTGGCTCCTACTGGATATTTAGTCGGTATTCTTCGAAGGTCAATACCTGATTTTATCACTGTATATGAAAAGCACTTGTTAGCATTATCTGAGTTGATCTATAGCATGTTTTGGAAAATGAAACAACAAATAAAATGCTGTCATTCGTGCAACATGTGAATTTTTTATTTCCTGATCGGACGACCTTAGCAATCATATGTTGCTATAAATTAAGGGGACTTTTTGATATACTGTTATTAGTAGCTTACTCCTCGGGTTCAGTTAGGAAAAGGAAGATAATAATTATTTATTTGAGTTTTTGTATGCACATGAGGCAATACTTGTAAAGTTCTTTGGCATTCATTTGGTTTCAGCATTCTCCTAGAGTTTCAATATAAACAGTGATATAAATCTGAAAATGAGTAGTTGATTGCTTTTACAAGGAAAATGCATTGCTTTAATTAGAGAGTACACAAATGAAGGTAAGGTTTGGGGTAAAATCCTTGACGAAACAACCTTTAGCTCTACTAATCACCTTTGTTGTGTCAGATTGCTTATTTGCACTTCATCATACTCTGGTTTTTTACGGTACCAACCTGAGTTAAGGGGCTTTCATGTTTACCAACCTGAGTTGCTTTCATGTTTAGGGGAGACCAACATCAGCATTTTACTGGCGAAGTAGCATGCACTGTAGTCTTAGAAACTGATCGTGCCCTTTTTCAAGAACTTTAGACCACCAAACGATGAATTTCGGTTGCATTTTGAGCCTTTGTATTTTAGTTGTAGTATTGCTAGTGCTGTGGATATATTTGTTAGTTTTGTAAATGTATTTCACTTTATTCCTCTGTTCAATAAGGAAAATTTTAACTCTATATTGCTGTTGCAGTCTTGAGATATACACGCATAACAAAGAGGAAAGAATAGCTAGAACATGGGGTACGACTGCTCCAGGTTTGCCATATGTTGAGGAGGTTATTACTCCAGCTGGAAATTGGCTTATAGGTGGAGATCTGGAAGTGCTGAAACCTATCAGGTACAATGATGGCCTTGACCACTACAGGATCTCTCCGCAACAGCTCCGGAAGGAATTTGATAGGCGCCAAGCTGATGCAGTTTTTGCATTTCAGCTAAGGAACCCTGTGCACAATGGGCATGCATTGCTGATGAACGATACACGCAAGCAACTTTTGGAACTTGGTTACAAGAATCCAATATTACTGCTTCATCCTTTAGGAGGTTTTACTAAGGCTGATGATGTGCCTTTGGATGTTCGTATGGAACAACACAAGAAGGTCTTGCTATCAATTTCCTCTTAGACCTTTCACTATGCTTTCATTATGTTCACTATGCTTTCATTATGTGACAATAAATACTGTACAGAAAAGGAAAAGGAATACTGTTATTGTTACTTTTTGACTTGACGGTTTTGAATGGATGTCCATGGTTTCTTTGAAACAGGTTCTGGAAGACGGAGTTCTTGATCCTGAGACTACTATTATTGCCATATTCCCATCACCTATGCATTATGCGGGTCCAACTGAAGTACAGTGGCACGCCAAGGCACGGATAAATGCTGGAGCTAATTTTTATATAGTAGGTCGCGATCCAGCTGGCATGGTTCATCCAACAGAGAAGAGAGATCTATACGACCCTGACCATGGAAAGAAAGTGCTGAGCATGGCTCCTGGCTTGGAGAAGTTGAATATTCTGCCATTTAGGGTAGGTGTCAAGACTTCTTGCATCATTTTCCGAACTCTATTTCTGCCTTTATTATACCTCCTCGTTTTCTTGCCTTTTTCACTTTCAGGAGTGTCATCTTCTCTTCTTACTATTGTGCTCTATATTTGCAAAGAGCAAATTGGAGCTGAATAAGGTGTCATGATTCATGATCAACTGATCATTTCTAGATCTTTTGGTCATCTGAAGATGGATTTATTCATCCTTTTAACTTCTACCTCCCTTGGCTATGAAATATTATATTACATTTTTTACCCTCAATTTTATCTACCATGATGAGAGTCTGTTATAGATGGCTGTGGACTGTTGGTAATCTTTTTTGGGAAGAATGAGAATGATGGTTTACGTGTTTCAGGCCTTATTTTGTTTAGAAGTTGGGCTAATAATGGATTTGTAGCATAAAGCTGTAAGAAATGCAATCTGGAAGCTGATTCTTCTAGGTTCGATTAAAGAAAAACACCATCTGTCAAAATGTTGTGACAGTCAGATATATAGAGGATCCCTGGAAAAAATTTGGTATGCAATTATTAAAAGCAAGTACATAGCTTTATAAGTCCCAGATCCCGCTGGGTGTTGTTGTTGTTTACGTAGCTTTATAAGGCTAGCTGGTTTTATTTTTGGGGATCGACCTCTGTGACCTTGTTCTCACATGTCTTGCTAATGCATTCACTTTTAGTTTTTGTAGTTTGCAATCTACTTGAGATAAAAGGCTTATGTTGTCATGTCTGTCTCTCTAATGTGGTGATCTTTGTTCCTGTGTTCTGCAGGTGGCAGCATATGACACGGTAGCAAAGAAAATGGCATTTTTTGACCGATCTCGTGCTAAAGACTTCCTCTTCATATCTGGTACCAAGGTAGGTATTTGATCTGATGTTGAGTTTAGGCATGCTAAAGGATGTTGATATGATGTTTAAGGGATTCAAAAGGTTTAAAAATTGAGTGAAACATAATATACGTATGCCCTTTACTTTGGGGTAACGTGATGGTTCTGTAGTGGTACAGTTTCTGCATGTTGCTTCTTATTCTAAAACTTGTTGCATGTACTTTCTCCACCTCCCAAGATTTATTACAATGAACAAGAAGATACCTGACCCCTTTTTTCTCAGAGAATTAGCTTGTTAATCTTACAGTTTTATAACCAGAAGATCACAAATGGATTCCCCTATAAGGGTTGCTTCATGGCATTTGATATTCATGTTGTTT
This sequence comes from Erythroxylum flavicans, assembly GCA_027576715.1. Classification (NCBI taxonomy): domain Eukaryota; kingdom Viridiplantae; phylum Streptophyta; class Magnoliopsida; order Malpighiales; family Erythroxylaceae; genus Erythroxylum; species Erythroxylum flavicans. The sequence goes on from JANZXP010000002.1 coordinate 744,123, forward strand.
AACGCAGATGCGAAGCTATGCAAGAACCGGCGAGAACCCTCCAGATGGTTTCATGTGTCCTGGAGGTTGGCAAGTCCTTGTTAAGTACTATGAAAGCTTGCAGGTAGAAGAGACAACACAGAACTCTGCTGTTTTATCAGCTTGATTCTATGACCATCATTGGTGAAGGTTAGACCTTGGGATTCCACAGGAACACATCTGAAGGCTTGTCAACTAACAGACTGAAATATTTTCCTAACCCTTTTAGTTTATCGTCAATTTTTATTTAGGATGGTGTTTGATGTAGATGCATAGAATCCATCGTTGTTATTCATTTCAAAGAATCATCCATACAAAGAGTGCATGGACTAAGGGAATGTAATGCTAAAGATACAGAAAAAGAAGTGGTTATTGGGATAAATAATAGGCTTTCTAAGGTTCACCTGGAAAGATTAAAAGCTTGCTAATCGAGTCTGCAGCAAACATCAACAATGTTATCTCTTTTGTCTTAGACTAATATCTCATAAAGATTTTGGGATTTACAGGCAATACGAACATAGTGCCTTAGGTAGGACTCGAAAGTCGAAATCTTACAGGTCAAGGCCCAGGTCCAAGCTCCCATTAACATGGGCTTGTTTGATTCAGTCAGGGCTGGTCTTGTCTAGTTCTAGAGATGTCAGACGTTTTGACCTACTTCTTTTGGGCTCGATCTCTGGGCCTAGGTAGCTCTATATAGTAATGATTGTACGTGGATATATTTAGTTCGTTTGGAAGTTAGAACTACTCAGTAACTGATAGGCCTTTCCCTCTGTTAAATGCTACCATACACCATCAGACATATAAGGTATTAGTTCTTTTGTTTTTGATTATTTTATATAATTCGAATTTATAAATATTATTTTTTAAAATTTACATTAAATAAATTATTAAATATACAATAATTTATAAATTATTTACCTTGACGAGAGCAACCCGAATTAAGCGATGAAAAAAAAAGTCAACATATCTCAGTACACAAGGCTTCCTACTTTGTGAGGGTCGGAAGAGAGTTATCTATACACGTAGCCTTTTCTTTGTAATTTTTACAAAGAGGTTATTTATGTAATTTGAACATGTGACCATACAAGATTAGGTATGTCCCGTTTTAATTGATCTCAGTTAATCCCTTGTTATTGCTCAGAGACATTTTGTGTCCAAAACAAACGCGCTATTAAGACCCTTTCAATTAATTTACAATGTCATTGAAGATAATTATTTTCTTGTTTTTTCACATACCTATTTTATTTTCTCTATTGATATACGCAGCTTATCTTGTCATTTCTTTTTTTTATCTCATATTCATATCACATGATCTCATATTCATATCCATATAAATAATAATAATAATAATTCTTATAATTATATATTATCTAAAAATAATTATATATTAACTAAAAAAACTTATCTATCAAATCATGATACGTTTCAATTTGAATAAGCTCTCCCTCTAGAATTAAGCGATGAGTGTCACAAATTATTCAGTACACAATTTTTTATAAATTATGTATTTTGATTAAATAATTTAATAAGACTGATATGGAGTTAAATAATAAATTTAATTTAAGTGATATTTATAAATTTTAATATATTTTTATTCTTAATTAATCTTTTTTTTCCAAAATTAAGATAAATTATCTTCAAGAGATGGTTTCATCTTCTTTGATTAAAAGATTCTTTAAATAATAATTTATCTAAAATGCATAACTGACATAAATATTCTATATATTTAAAAAATCATTTAATACATTTTCAAAAAATATAATCATGAATTTTTCATTAAAAAACAAAAACATTCACTAACTTCATCCAGATAAAGCCACGATGCACTTAAGTGCACCAGTACGGCTACTTCATTTACAGATAGATAGCTGATAACTATACAGTACAGCAATAAGAGCCACCGAAGTCGTCTCTGCTACATTTATTATCAACTCTCTAAGTGTAAATCTTAGGCCATTATTCAAAAGGGTAGTTGAAACTTAAAACTTCTCACCAAATCACGTCAAACCTGTTGTTTCTTCTTTTAGTGTGTTTACACAGTAAACTTTGAGAAATTCAGTACGATCCGAACGTATTCATATTACGTGTGAGAGACTTCAAGTTAGGTTCGAACTGCATCATTAAGTCCAAGTCTTTACTGATCATTTACGCCATATTCACATGCATATGGTTTGATTTTCTGGAGAGTCCTGATCACACAACTCACGCAAACCAAATCGGCCAATTTGGCTTGGGCCCTCTCAGCGGAATTGATGCCCCCTTGTTTTGATTGTCACAGGCTAGTGTTGTAGACCTGAGGTGCTCGTAGTTTTCACGCCCGAGCTTTCATGGTCATGTGTCCATTTCGTTCCCTATTGTTTCGCAATATATGTTCTCGAAGATTTCAGTATGGATTCCAGGAAGGAGCTTCCAGTATCGACTGAAGTTTGTGGTTCTGAATTGTTAACATTCACTACATTAGCTAAGTTGGCTAGGCTGTATAGATAGCTCAGTTTTCCTATAATAATGTTCTATTTCAGGCGCATCCCAGTTTGCGTTTTTTTTTTTTATATCAAGTTTTAGGTTATATTTGGTTGGATGTTAATTAATGGAATAAAATACAATGGAATGGAACATAACGGAACAGTTTATAATAGAACAGAACATAACATAGTGAAAAATTATTTAGAAGGGATGGAAGGATTCATAATATAATATAGTGAACTTTTGTTTAGAAGATGGATGTAATGTAATGTAATGTATAATAAATGACTATTATACTCGTGATATTAAAATGGTTATTGCAAGAGAATTAACGCTATGATTTTAGAACAGAAATTATGTTCAATTAAAAAGTTACGGTTGTGACTTGTTTTTTAATATATTTTCTACTTAAAAATTATTAAATTTTAATAAAAGTTATATTATTTTATTATTAATTATATACAATTTATTATTTATTATATAAAAATATTATGATTAATTATTTAATAAATTTTATTCTATTATATGTGATTTATATTTAAAATTTATTTATTTATATTTTTATACAAACAATTAAAGAATAATTTTTAAATATATTTTCTATTTTTCATTAATAAAATTTTATTAATTTTTATTTTTTATTAATTATATATAATTTTTATTAATAATATAAAAATATTACTGAGGATGATAAGTTTATGGACCGTAATAAATGAGTTTGGAGAAAAGGGGGTTAGGGTTACAAAAAATAATTAGTATTAACAAAAATTATTGAGGGTATATTAGGTAGTATATATTTATTAGTTTACATTCCATCATAACTTCCCAAATCAGAAGTTTATTATTTTCACTGTTTATGATGGAATGAAACGTAACATAAAACTCTCCATTTCCATCTCATTCCGTTCCATTCCATTATGAAACTCTCATCCAAACGATGAAAGTATGTTACGTTCCATTATTAACCCTTCAACCAAACTATAAACATGTTCAGGTTTTGGTGTTCATATTCACCGATAGATCCTTTTCCGCGTAACCCGGCGTCTGGCTCGTTCCACTTGTTTCAATGTAGTGGAAATTTCTAATAGGCAGGCCTTAAGAGTTGACGCCAGCTAAAAAGAAAAGACTTTTGTCTCGACTAGTATATCTGGAATTTATTCTACAATCAATCTTTGTTTATCCTTTTCTCTTATAAATGATCTGCTTTATCAATGACTTTGAACAATATATGGGCTGAAAGCTTGTTGTGCAGCTATAACAAGACTTAAATTACACGAGCCTAAGAGTTACAGCAAAAAGAATCCTTCTCAATTTACTAGTGTAAACAACGTCACGTATCTTAGTAATGTATTTCCTGTATGCCCTCTGACCAGGGGTTGTCTGACTTGTTTCAAAATAGGTTGAATTAAAGTGAACTTATATTTAATTAGAATATTATATTTTTATTTAAAAATTTAAAACACTCAATTGTGAAACTTTTTTTTATATAACTTGTTTTCCTTTTATATCTACCTGTAACTTTTTAATATTTCTCTTTTAATATATTTATAGGAAATAATTTTACTTAGAAATTTTTAATATTTTTCTCGTAAGTGGATCGATCCATATCGAATTAATTTGCCGTCAACTCATGATTAAGGGGAAACTATTTAAATTAAGTCATTTTAATTAGCACATAAATCACTATTCTCTTTTTTTTAAAACGGATGAACTTGCAGCCGTTATCTTTTAGATGCGCACTGGGTAAACCTCCGAATTGACGCAATAACTTATAAATCACGTCAATTGAGTACTTCATACTAAGTAAGCCATGTACGACAGGCTCGATCAAGAGAGCGTAAGTGAGAATATTCGAATACAGAACCTTTTGGTCTCATACCTCCTAGTCTACTAACGTCAAACCTAAATCTAAAAATTTTTATTTATCAGAATCAGTCATCTTATTTTGATATTAATAAAGAATTTTAAGATAGATTTAAAATAAAATTAAACTAAATTTAAATAAGTTTGTATATAATTAAAATATTATATTTCAATCTAAAATTTTAAAATAATAAATTTTATATTTAATTCACTTCATCTTATTTGAAGTGGATGGTCGAATTATTGACTGATCTAACCCGCAATTTAGAATCTTAAACAGGAATCGTATAATGTATCTGGACAATTGGGTGACCTTTGTACAATTACCTAGTGCACTGTACTGTTACCTTGACAAGTGGCAATAAATCATTAATGATGGAAGCAATTGAGATTGGGGGTTTAATTTCTACCCTAGAAGTTGCTTTGGTCAATTAGTCTCCGATCCTCATCGACTTTGGGCGATTATTGGACCCATGGCCATGTGCCTTCAAGTTTGCTCTGCTACATTCACCGGTCAACGTTATTCACTAGCAAACATGGGGGTTTCTTCTTTTTCTTCGGAGACTGTCGTGTACCCCATTTTGGAAGTCACCTTCATGTTCTACGTTGAACAAACCTGTGATTCATCATGTATATTATAAAGTTGGGAATAATATGTCAAATCACGAGGGTTACAGTTAAGAAGCTCGGGAAATTGACTAAAAAATAACAATTAAGAAACTCTAGGATGGCAAAAATGACTCGGCTCGGTCGGCCGAGTCCCGAGCCGAGTCTGAACTTTTTTTGTTCGAATTGGCCAAGTAAAAGATAGGCTACAGGTTGATCATGGTCCGCCTAGTTGGGATCAACTCATTTTTTACAAAACGATGTAATTTTAAAAATTTTTTACTTAAAAAAACAAATAGCAGGCAGGGCCGGCCAGACCCGCCTTGGCCCAGTGGGTCGTAGCCCGAGCTACGACCTGACCCATCCTAGCTTGCTGGTCACCATGATCAAGGGCGCCCTCGGCCCGACCCATTAACCTGTCTGAGAAACTCGCTATTGAGTAAGTTTAAGTCTTTTAAGAGTGGTCGAGTTGGTGGAGTGGAGGGCATAAGATTAAAAGGTCCTGTGTTCAAATCTCCTACTTGTGCTCTTTTGATCGAGACTATCGTGCAAGACTTACTTAATGTAGAGTACCTGATTAGCATAATTTGCAGGCTATTGTATCAATCCAAAAGTTTACCCAGTACGTATCTAAAGGATAGCGGTTGTAGGTTCTTCTATTCCAAAAAAAAGTTTAAGTTTTAGATTTAATGTTTTAAAAATTTAACTAATTTGATTAATTTAATAGTTAAACTTAAAATTTTAAACGAATCAAATTTTTTATTTACTTTTTGATTTTTCAATTTTATTTAGTTTAATCAATTTTTATTAATAAAAACTAATCATTTTTTATTTTCAATTAAACTTCGAATTTTTCGATATTAAGAACAAAATTTTCAATTATTTTCAAATTATTTAATTTAATTTATTTTTTAACCGATTTTATAATGTTTTAATACAATTTAAAAATTTAAATCTTAAATTTCCTATCATATTAGTTTAATTTTTGGTTCAGTTTTGAAAACATTATTTAAAATGCATCATTTCTATTCAGATAGATACTTGCAAAGTATATAGTTGATTTGGAACAAATTTTAATCTCGGTTGATTTCAGTTTGTTATTTGGGTCTAGATGATTATTTCATTAAATAGTGTAATTAAATATATAGTTTACAAATTTAATACATAATTAAAAAATAATAAGTATAAAATTAATTGATAAAAATAAAAAAATTACTTCTTTTAAAATTAGGAACTGTGGAGCATGAAATCCCCTGCTCAGCGTGTTCTAAAACGACTTCGTATTGAGACAAAAATAAGGTTAAAACAGGGTAATGAAAACAAACAATCTGAACCCATGACTTTAATAGCAACGTTACCTGGATAAGAAACAAGAACGACATAAAAGAGGTGGATACAAGTTCAATCATCATAATAATGTTGTTTTTATTAAGACGGATACGAGATTTTGCGGTGTTTAAAATTTTTTATTTAATATTTAAATTTTTAATTAATTAATCAACTTTTTTAATTTTAATAACCAAATTTAAAATGTTAATTAAGTTAATATTTTATTGATTTGATAAATAATTTTTTTGTCCATAACATATAAACATGTAGCACCCCACTCCTGCATGACCCGAACCCGACATCAATAGGTGATGTTCGAACTCGTGTCCCGCGAAGGTGGCGTGCTAAAGCACTCAATCACTCAGAAAATTGGTATAAATATTTTGTTTTAAAACCATAATCATAAAGTGCAGAAATCCATAACCATGTCCAATCAACACAATTGTTTACAATAGCCATTTGGCCCCTTTCACATTTACAAATACACTTTAGTTGTTTCGAAATACAAATTTATACAAAAAGTGCGGAAG
>JANZXP010000002.1:765298-780331 GCA_027576715.1 Erythroxylum flavicans
GGCCCATCTTTTATCACTGGCGGGACGTATCACTTTGGCTAAATCTGTCATTGAGGCTCTACCTAGTTACACTATACCGACGGTTAGGTTGCCCCGTCGAATTTGTGACGATATTGAGAAGTTAATGCGACAATTTGTCTGGGGTTTGACTGAGGGGCAACAGCGGATTCATCTAGTTAATTGGGAGGCTGTCTGTCAGCCTAAAGAGCTTAGGGGACTGAGCCTGCGTACGATTCGCGAAACCAATGATGCGTTCCTAGCCAAATTAGGATGGACTATGCTGAACAATCCGGACTTACTCTGGGTCCGAGTCCTATCCACTAAATAAAACGTGGACGCCCATCTTCTCCCCTCCCACTTGCCTACTGCAGGTGGGTCGATGATCTAGTGGAGCATTAAATCCTCTCGTTCAACAAGGAGTCAAATGGATGATCGGTGATGGCTGTCGCACTCGATTTTGGTTAGACAATTGGATTTCGGGGATAGGCCCTCTTATTTCGCATATTACCAACCCCATCCCGGCGTCTATCCGTAATCTTAATGTTCTTCATTTTGTAGACGTCAACGGACAGTGGAATTGAGGTGTCATTCAAGCTTACCTCCCCCCGCCTGTTTGTCGGTTGATAGCGGGAACCTTTCTACCTAGGCCTACGCTTGGGCCCAATACACTTATCTAGGGCTGCTCTGACACAGGGCAATTCACTGTGGCTTCAACGTACAGCCTGACCACGGGTCAGGCAGACGCCTCGGCCCATGGCGTCTAGACGACCATCTGGCAATGGAAGGGACCTCCACGCATCCGTTCCTTCCTTTGGCTTTTAGCGCATAACCGGTTGCTCACAAATTAACATAGAGTTTGACGCCACTACACTACTACTGGAGATTGCTATCACTGTGGCCCTGAGAAAACCTCGATGCATGCAGTGCGCGACTGTGCCCGAGGCAGACAAGTGTAGACTACCTTCCCTTCTTCTTTGGTCTCGGCTGACTTTTTCAACCAGTTGAATCAAGACTGGCTTTTCCATAATCTCAATTGCCACCGTCCAGTTTTTGGCCATGCTTAGTCGCTTCTTTTTGGCATTTCCTGTTGGTTCCTCTGGCAATGGAGGAACAAATACATTTTTGATACCCTCTTTACTTGGCCTTCATCACCTATTTCTCTTATTTTTTCTTATGCAGGTATCCTACGGGACTCAGCCAGGTACCCTCAACCAGCAGTTTCTCATGGTTACCGACCTCAGCAGGAGCAATTCATCAGCTGGCAATCACCATCCCCTGGTTGGATCAAGCTTAACACTGATGGTGCTTGTCAACGGTCTTCTTTAACGGCCACCGCAGGCGAAGTTCTCCGAGATAGTGCAGGTCACTGACGAGGAGGGTTCTCACATCATATTGGATGGTGCTCTCCGCTGAATGCAGAACTCTGGGGGGTGTTTACTAGGCTCACACTGGCATGGAATCTGAGCTATCGCCGAATCGAGCTCGAGGTCGATTGCAAGGCAGTGTTCGATCTTCTGTCTTCTGCAGACAGCCGTTCCAGGAAGTCCAACCCAATCGTCCGGGGTATCCATGAGCTGTTCACTAGAAACTGGACTGTTGCTCAGCGGCACATCTACCGAGAAAGCAACAGATACGCCGACTGGTTAGCCAAATATGCCGGCAATTTTGACATCGGTGTCCATCATTTTAACACAACACTCATTGGGTGCCACTTGATCCTTTTACAGGATCTATCGGAAATTTATTTCCCCAGACTTAGCGTGTAACGTTTTTTGTTTGCTTCCCTTAAAAAAAAAATAACAAGAAGGAGTTGAATTAGCTGAAACGTACCCAAGAAAAAACACTTATCCTTAGTCCCCATTTACTTCGACCTTGCGTTTTAACTCTCGGAACAGTAAAATAACACAACCTTTCTTATGTTTGTTCAGTGTCTTCGTCCAATTTGATTGTTTCGAGACAGTTTAGGTGATTTCTGAATCTCTGATCCATTGATATCCGCCATAGTACAGATTGTATATTTTAGTTATGATGTTATTATTATATTTTATTAAATTTTATCCATATATTTATGTGAGGTTCATGTAAATATATAGATAAGATTTAATAGAACAAATATATTAATAAGATTTAATAGAACAAAGTAACTAAGATAGAGGATTTAATGTGGCTATGATATAAAAGAGGAATAACTCTCAATTCGTTTTACCTTCTTTATTTCTGTTCAACGGCAAAATTATATTATTTTGACCATTTAAAATAAAATTAAACTGAGGTCCAAATTCATAATAAAAGTAGAGATGGCAATGAGCTTATTCATGGGTCCGTTAATTATTTTAAAATATTTTTTTAAAATTAAAAATATATTAATTTATTTTTTAATTTGATCCAAGTATGAGTTACTCAAATTTGGGTTTACTTGAGGCTCAAAATTTTTAAATAAAACGATAATATTTTACTTAAAATAATTAAATTTCAAGTTAATTTGACTTGGGCCTAGCCCATGAATCGACTTATTGAAAACAACTAAATTTAAGTTTACGTTAAAAAATTGTCATCCCTAAATAAAAGACTATTTTGATATAAATAAAGGGTCATTTTACAAGTTCACGTGGGTAATAGTCTATAGAAGGATTGAAGAAGATTATTAATTTAAATCAGCTTGTTAAATAAATTGTTTGATTAATATATAAATAATTCATTTGCATAAGGCAATTATCAATAATAAAATTTAAAATAGATTGATTAGAGATTGAATTCTTTAATATTAAGATAATATTTAATGTTTCGGACTCTATAATATTATTATTTCATCCTTTCTCCTTCGGTTAATTTAATTACAAGAGTTTATGTTATAATTAATGTTTTAAAAATCAAATTGATTCGATCAATTTAACAGTGAAATTTTGAACTAGTCAATTTTTTAGTTTATTTTTTAATTTTTCAGTTCGATTTTGTTTAATAAATTTTGTTGGTTAAAAATTGACTTGTTTATTAACTAATAAGCTAATTTTCATAAACTAATCAATTGTTATAAACAAAAAAAATCGATTAATTTTTATTTAAAAGTTTCCTTTATTAATTAAATTTTAAATTGTTTAATGGGTAAAGATAATCTTCTTTAATTATTTTTCAAATTTTTTAACTTTATTTAATCTTTAGTTTATTTTATGAAAGTCTAATACTAATTGATTCTTTTAAATATTAAGCCTTTTATCTTACCAAATGTGGATGATATGATTTGTCACACATAATTCATAATTTACAGAAACTATTAATTAATTCAACTTGCAGAGCAATTTGGATTAATGTGCACGGAAGACACGTGACATTATCAAATCAAATAGTGAATGATAGTGTCATACATAGTTGGAAACGCAAGAGACCTAAGAAACTAAAGGGCATTCGATTTCTGTAGCAATTAATCTGCTCCAACCTTATTTTTGCCTCAAAATAATACCATTGTAGATATGTTTATACGTAAAATAACGTCATTTTAGAGTGAAAATAAAGTTGAAACAAGTTAAATGGTACAGATAATATGATAATGAAACACAAGTATGTAGGCTTAAGTATAAAGAGTTTAGATCACCTATTCCTGTTACTCTGTTCTTAGTTTTTTTCATGAGTATTTATACATTTAATTTCTATGAGTTTCATTTATTAGATAAATAGATGTTCATAGAACATGATAAAAACATAATTACAGGAACAAATGACCTTATTCCTAAGTATAAACTCCAAGCTAATGATTCTTTTGAACCCAATAGTATTCAATTCAAAGAGATAGCACATAGCAGACCATCAGTGGGATAGACTTTCCCGACAAAGCTTGGATCGTCCATCCCGATTCAAGTCACCTATTATCGGTACTCTATATCTATCATGTTTTACGAGCATTTACCTATTTAATTTTTGTGGGTCTTATTTATTAAATTAATGGATATTTATAAAATAAAGTAGGGTCAGAATAATAAGAACAGATGATCTTTTACTTTCTCCGTCCACTGACAGAGTTCATCTACTAAGATAAGTCATTAAAAAATCTTTCTAATCAACCACAATCTTAAAAGCATAATTACCGTTTAATTGGTACATTAATTCAAGTGAAAATTTAGCAAAAGTCAAAATAAATTCACTTTGATGAAGAATATATCTGAAATTTGACATTTATTAATTTTGAATTTAAAATTAATTTTTTAATTTAAATTTGACTCGAGCACGAGGAATAGGATGTATTCACACTAATAAGCTTAATTTACAAAACCCGTAATATTGTTTTATTTAAAAATTTTAAATTTTGAGCTGGACTGAACCGAGTAGCTTAAACCCTATTCAAACTCTAAAATTTTAAAAATAAAAAAATCCAACCTAATTCAAAATTTAGTAAATTTTTTAACTTTGAGACGTGTTAGAGAGGTAATTCTACCCTAACCATACGTCTACTTTACGTTAGAACTTATTTTCGTTCATAACTTTCACGAATGAAGACTGTGAAAGTTGACTGAGCGTGTTGAAGATTGTGCCCCTTAGGAGTTGGTTAATTGGGAGATACGGGGCTAAAAAGTTCTATGCTTGAATCCTTCTATTTACGCTCTCTCGATCAAGTCTGTTGTATAAAACTTGCCTAGTATAAAGTATCTGATTGACATGATTTATAGGTTATTGCGTCAGTCCAAAATTTTACGTAATGCACATGTAAAGGATAGCGATTACAGATTCTTCCGTTTACACCCAAAAAAAAGTGTTAGGAGGTTGGGTTATGTTATAGGCAACGTTTTAACTTTGGCACATGTAGTGTGGTGGTTTTATATTATTATCAGTTCCTGTCAAAAATATTTGAGGAAGATATTTCCAGACGGAGAAAACCAGAAAGGTTTTGATCTTTCATACTGAATTCGCAGATAGGCTTGACAGTAAGCAGAGTCAGTTTGTACAACGTCAAGCCTAATTTGGCTTATACTTTTTTGGGTTAAAATTTGAATTTAAGCTGGTTTAAACAGGTTCGGATCGGGTTGGGGGTTAACTTTAACCCGATTCCGGAGTTTAAACAGATCGGATCGGGTTGGGCGTTAACTTTAACTCGATTCTGGACCTTTTTGCCAAGTCTATTTGCGGAATACCATTTTGCAGACAAATGAAAAGCAAATGGGTAACTTGGAGTTTCTTAAATGTCTCTCTTACCACCAGAGCTGCATATTAAATCTTGTCAGAACTTGCATCAGGTCAGAATTGGAAGTTGCTTGCATTTCAATCTTTGGGTTTCAATCAGAACAGATCTGCCAGAAGTTCTTTCGATATGCCTGAAACTGGAAATAAATAGAAACATTCCTCACAATCATAATAGATTTAGAAATATTTCTCCTTACATGTAGAACTAGGCTTGGAGACCACATTTAAAAGAACGTTTGCCAGGTCCTGATGTTGCCCTGTCAGAGTTTTTCACTTACTAAACTTAGAAACTCAGAAGTTAAACTTCACAGGCTACTGGTTTTTAATGCAATGAAGAAGTGAAGGCCAGTTAAAACTGTCACATACACGTTTATATTGAATACGAGTTGCAGGAGTAGGGAACTATGTTCTGTTCGATTCGGAAATTACAGAAACCCAACATAAAACTAACAAATGCGGATGCCATTTACAGTCAATAGTTACAAAAGTTACCAGTGGCTCAACTCATCATTTCATAAGCATGAAATGATGAAACATAAGCAAGCAAAGTCAACAAACGTAAGCTGATACCAGTTTTCATCAAATCTATGGCCTTGGTGCTTCCGCTTGCGTACTAATGGGGCCTTGTTCAATCTAAATGTAATTCACGTCCATGAATTTTTTGTTCTCAATAAGAATTCTTGACCCCTCCTTTCGAGGAAAAGAACCGGCTGAATCCTCTTGAATGCTTCTCCGGTGTTGGAGTAGAAGAGGTTGAAGACGAACTGGACTTTGAAGACCTGCTCTTTGGATGCTTTGAATTGGAAGGTGATGTCAAGAGGTTAGTTTCTGTATCAGATGGACTATATTGACTGTTGTACAAATCCACTGGTGACTCTGCACCAGTTCCATGCAGATTGGCAGAAGTAGCAGTATCTATCTCAACCTGATCAAACTCTTGCAAATTTATGCCGGTAGACATAGGTTCATGTTCGCCCCTTTGGCTCCTCTCACTCTGTGGAGATCCCATGTACTCTGTTTGAGGGCGCAAAGATTTCAACTGCCTTCCAAGGAGAAATATGGTTTCTTGGCACTCTGCCAACTTTTCTGCTGCAGCTGTCAATTCTTTCTCCTGGAATGAAAAGAATTCCCCCATTAGCTTTTTCATCCACAAGTCAACTTAGAAAAATAGCAAGTAACATTGCAAGTAATGATGTCATAAAGATAGATATCTTGAAGATCTAGACAAAAGTATAAGCAAGAGAACTCCCAGGAAATTATCATTTAACGTCGTATGTATTGTGGAATAATAATGATCTACTTTTAATGTGGAGTAACAAACATAGAACTACATGCAACTTCATCACAGATGTACGTGAAGCAGTAGATTGACCTTTTAGTTCATAACTCAATATTGATAAATCATCCATATAGGCAAGTCTCTTCATATCAAAAACATCAAAATACAAAATATCCATTGTTTGGAACAACATATTTCTGTTCTGTTTATTTTCTAGAGATGTCCCTGATTGAAGTAAATATCAGAGGGAAAGAGGGAAGACAGGTCTCACTTGTTTAGTCTTGAGGTCAACATCAGCAGCTGAAGAACAAACTGAACAACTTTCATTCCTAGCAACAACAAAGCATTCATGCATTAGAAATAAGGCTGCTTAAGGTTCAAAATATTTTTCTCAAATATCCATCCATGAACATTATCCATCCAGATAAAAGCACATACAAAAAGTTAAAAAGTTCAGCACATAATTGATCTCATGATAGTTTTGTCACACAATCAGCATGGCACTCAATGATGACTTTTCCCAGTTCAGAAGAGATCAAAAGTATAAATGGAAAAGTATCAATTTTCACTGAAATCAAATTTAAACCAGATTGGTTAATTTGAATAATCTATAAGATCGATCAGGAAAGCAGCTAACCATCAGAAACCTTTGCATATCCATAAATTTTGTACCAAATTATTCTTCAATTTTTCTAGAAATTGATTTTCCATGAGAGCAAACATAACTTTGCTACCAGCAGGCCTAAAGTTTTAGAATGTGGTTAATTTGGAAATACTAAAAACTAAAATTTGAACCACAAAGCTCAGGACACTTTGAACTTGAAAACAAGGCAGAGTTTGAGTACGTAAAAGCTGTAGTTGGACAATAGCCAATTTTAGTACAGTTAAGGAGGAAGGTGAAACTTACTTTTGCAGCAGATCCTGTAGTTCATTGCATCTGTTCAAGGCATCATCATGGCCCCTCTTTTCTACTTGAAGTTCATTTTCCAAAGTTTCTGCTTTTGATCGTAGAAGGTTCACCTCAGCTTCAAGCTCACTTGCACGACTTTCAAGCGCTCTGTATGACTCTGCCATACATTTAAGTTGAGTCTCCGCCAAGCTGTTTGAATCTTTGGCAGAGGTTAGCTGTGACTTAATTTCAGCCAGAAGTTGCTCACTCTCCCGTAACTGAGACTTGGTTATTTCCAGATTTTCAGAACATTTGGCTAAATCTACAGCCATGCTCTCCTTCGCCAACTTTAATTCTTCAAACTCCTCCAGAGAAATCTTGCATGAAGTGCCATTTGGAACATAGCTTGACATTAAATGTCCATCATCAGGCACCTCAGGATTAGAGCTAGGACTAGAAACGTGATCACAATTATTTTGATATCCTTCCCCTGATGAATCCTTGTCAGCAACCTTATTCTCTGGTAATGCAACTTTGTCTATGCAATCAGGACTGCTGATCTCGGTTTCACAGCCTCTAAAACCAAGGACATTGAATCTAAGTTCACCAGCCTTAGCCAATACATGTGAGAGGCCAAAAACAAAATCAGTCAAACTTGATTCACTGGATAAAACTTTGTTAAAGGTGACAGAAAACTCCTGAATCTTTTCATCCAGAGCATTGCCATCGACAGATATAAGATGAACTGCCATTGCTTCTTTGCCCAGGAAAAGAACAAAGTCATGAATTTGAGAAACGGCAGTTGCCAACTCCTGGCTCAGTTTGTGCAGGTTTTCTATCTTGCTATCTTTGGACAAACTGATCACCTTTTCTCCCGTTATGCCAGCATCTTCAGGAGATCTCTGCCCATTTAACATAGCATCATAATGTGCTTCATCTAAAACACTACTGCCCGAATTATGATGGAAAGTATCACAAGCATCTTGCACGACAAGTTTGATCTCACCCAAGATTTTCCCTATGTCAGCATCCTTTGGCACAGTCTCAAGCAACTTAGAGATTCTTGACTGGAGTCTAATTAGTGTTTGCCGGTCTGGATCAAATCCAGAATCCCCAGCAGACAATTGAAGTTGAGAAGACGCATTATTAACCAACACATCCAAATCCCGATGCCCTTCAGACTGAGTATCCTTACAAGATAAGACCTCTCCTGAAACATCGCCCTTCACAATTTCAGATCTTTTACCATTTGCACAATCAGAAGTAGTGATGGCACCATTAGAATTCAAACAAGCTAACTTCTCCATCTCTAAGAAATCATCCATAAGCTCCAAATTGTTTTTGTTTTCAACTTTGCTAGATCTCTCACCATTGGTTTCCTTCTTGAATTGAGAGAACTCAGAGATCAATCCTGTTGCCCAAGAATTTGCACAACTTCGATTGTCATCATTTCCATCCTCAGAAAGAGAGGTTAAGCTAGGTGGATTGCTTGCATTTTGGCTAGAGTAGCCTTCAACAGAAACTTGGACAATAGATTTTGGGAAACTTTTCTGTTGATTGTTGACTATTTGTGCTTCCAAACTTTGAAGCCTGTTTGTTGTCTTGGCACATAGATTCCTAGAAGCCTGCAGCTCACTGTTACGCATTGCCAAAGCTTCTTTCAGCATTTTTGTCTCTTCCTCCATTGCAAGTAACCGTTCTGTGAGAAAGTCGTTCTCTTTATGCAATTTCTGAGTACAGTCAAGCGAAAATTCAGACACTGCAGAAAGATGTGGACTAGAAGGCTTAACAGGAGACCTCCTTATGCGAGAGTCTCCATATTCTCGCCCCAAACTCTCAACCTCTAGTTTCATTTGGGCTAGTGCAGCAGGGCCGGGTAACTTTTTCCGCACAAGACCACGTAACCTTTGGCACTCTGCTTCAAGCTTAGCTATTTTTTTCACTCCTTCCATATGCTGCTTGTTAGCTGCTTCAGCAGATCTCATGCTCATATTCTTTTCTTCATTGCGAATCTCCAGCTCTTTGGCAACAACATGGAGTTCATACTTCAGTGTATTTATTTCCCTTTCACATGATTCAATATTGCTCTTTAAAAGCTCAATTTCAGCCTCAGCTTGTGATTTCTCTTCGCTTATTTTTATTAGCATGTTAGATCGCTCCTGCAGTGACCTTGTAATTGCCGCATTTTCAGCTTCAGATCTAAGGAGTTCCTGATCCAAGTTAGCTATCTTAGCCTCAAGCTCCATCCTAATCTTGTCCAATTGCTTTGCCTTGGTTGTAACAACTTCCTGCAAGTTCTGTTCATGTTCTTCCTTCAGATTCCGTATTTGCCGCATGCACTCTTTAAGAGCACCATCCAAATGTGAAGCTCTATCTTCGACAGTGAGCTTTGACAATGTGACAGATTCTAGATGATTTTTCAATGCCAAAGCCTCTGTTTCAGCCTTTTCCCAACCTGCAGCATAAGGTTGCATAGAATGCATGTGAGGTTATATTCTAGAGCATTGATGTTATCATTTCTCTGTCTAGGAGATTGGAACCATGGTCATACCTGATACAGCTTCTTCCGCAACTTTCGCGTGCTGTTTAACAAGGTTCTCCTTAGTTGTCATCTCAGATTGTGCTGCTGACAAATTTTCATTCAGTTCTTTAATTTGGTCCTCTAATTTCTCAACTTTCTGCTCATATGTCTTGGCTTGCACATCGTATGTCTTAACTTGCTCCTCTAAGCCAGTTAGATGAGTGTATGATTCAACCGAAATCTGAACATAATTTGGCTTTTTGTAGTTGCCCTGCTTAGATTACAAGGGGGAGAAAAAAATAAAGAAATAATACATTAAGAAATAGAACTGGGAAAAAAGAGCAAATGGAACTTTAATAAAATAATACCAGAACTTGATTTCATCAATCGATATTATACTAGCAATTACAAGAATTTGTTCTATATCATTGTAGCATCTGGACAGGTAGCTTGAGTTCAAGCAAAGTGAGGCTAAAAAGCTGACCAGGTTCTGACGAGTAAATGATATAGAGATTTATCAAAAATGACATCCAACAATGCGAAGTATCGGCTCACTAGTCATGACCAAATCTCCAAAAAGTAGCTTCTAATAAGAAGATTTTATTCCTAATCGATGGCTGAGAAAAGAAATCCATGAGAAACAATCAACAAAAGGAAGGTAAAAAAGAAGGCCACAGTTATGCCAGGAACTAGAAGAAGTATGAAGGCAAAAAAATTGGTAAGACCTTATTATCGCCCTGTGATCCACCTGAAGTCAAATTGATACCGCCGGGATCTGCTGGACCGGCAGTTTTCTCGGACTTTTCAGATGACTTCTTCTTCCAGGGCCAACTCCGGCGGTCCATCTCACACTGCAAATCACAAAATAAAAGAAATTGAAAATACAGGAGATAAATAAGAATAGTATGACGAACATAGGAATTGTACTTTAGCTGATGATACTAAGTTCTAATTGGTACAACAAGCTTGAAACCAGAACATAACTTGAATTCAAATAAACCCAGAAAAAGTACGGAACAATTAAATTTGGATTCAAGAGAAAAAGATCAGAATGTACACTGTTACGACCCCATCAGTCCCATCAACATGTTGAAGCTAATCCTAGGAAAAACTACAAGGCCTACCAGACATGCATTATCGGAAATATATCTATTCATCAGAGGAGAACAAAAATGTAACAATTGGCACAAAACAGACGCAGCATCCGAGGAGCATCCAAAGTTATTGCTAATGATGTTTGATTTAAGAACAATAAAGTAAGTTAGAACACAAAGGAACAATCCTTCCGAAGTTCAGGCACTTAATAAATAAGTATTTAAGACTTAAAAGACACGATCGGTGAAAGTGAAACTACAGTGCATTTTAGTAAATTTATGCTCGTACAAGTCCAAGCTCCGTAAGATTGTAAATATGAAACACGCAAAAACTGTGGCGGCGACTTTTGATTTGCTAAACCAAGATCTAACCACGAAGTTTATTATGTAATTTGTGAGAGAAAACAAAACATATATCAGGAAGACAGGGAGGGATAGTCAATGATTTTAAAAGACGAGAAACGACACAGAAATAGTTCAAAAAAATTTTTAAAAAAGTCGAGATATTTATCCAATGTGAGATGGGTTAGAAGAACTGTTTCTTCGGTTAAATTTTGAAACAAAGACCAAAACAGAAGTACCAAGTATGTGTGACTTTTTGTGAAGCAAAACTGACACTCTGATACGGAATCGCAGTGAGAAAGAGAGCTGAGAAAGCTATTGAAATCCAAAAAAAAGGAACATTTTAGCAGGTAAGTGAAAATGGCCACGCACGAGCTCCAATTGATGAATCAGAGCAGAAACCAAACGATGTTTATAACTGAAAATGGAAGAAACCCAGATGAGAATCACATTCCTTCCTCCACCGACACCAACCCGAAGCACAATCTTGACTTTGAAAGAAAGAGGCCAGTGTTTTTTTAGAAAAAAACCAAATTGTTGGCTATCGAAAAGAAGAAACAAACAAGCGACACGTCGCCTCTTTGTCTCCTTTTTTATCACTTACCCAGAAACTACACAACAACACTCCAGGGTTCTGAAGGGCGAGAAATGGAAATATGAACTCACCGAGAGAAATGTAGCTTCAAAGAAAGAGTCTCTAGATTGATGAGTCACCACTCGGTCGCTTTACTCTAAGAAAATGAAGATCCAAATTTAGAGATGGAGGGTTCTGGAGATTGTCGTGTGATAGGGAAGAAAGCAAAATGGGAAGTCGAGAGTGGCGGCCGACGACTACGTCGCGGTGGCCGGAAAATATGGTCGTGGTGGTAGTGGATGTGAGAGAAAGGAGTGAAAATATTTGGAAAAGCTCCAAGTCAATCACCTTTAAATTATATACATTAGATAAAGAAAAAATATTTTAAAAATAAGTTAGTTTAAATTTAATATTTAATAAAATTATTGGTGCATTTATTATTTATTAAAATAATATCTTAGTAATTGGAAGTGATGGTCATGGCTCAGTGGACTAATTTGCCCTTGGATAAACCGAAAATATGACGATAAAGTCCCCAACGCTTGCGGCAGAAGCAAGAGCTTAGCTGTATAGGATATTTCGAAAAGGTTCTACAATATGTTATCTTATGGGGCTGTGAGTGTCACGACACTTTGGACCACCGTCACATCTCGCATAATAAACCTTAATCGCATGTGATGTGCCACTGCATGTAGCTTTCAGGCATCATAAGATCTGAACCGCTCATCAAACCGTCTTACCTTTCACCTCTTTTTTGTAACATGAAGAGAATTTTCGGTCCTCCCTATCAAACCGGAAGAGCTCTTCCTACGAAAAACCATGTAATGATACCGACAAATGGTAATGTTAGCCACCTGGAGGTCACTCCACGTATGGTCTAGGCTGGTCTTGCCCACATTGGAACATTGTGTGCTACCAGATTTTTGAACCCCTCAAAGCTCGTCGGAAGTCGGAACAGGAGTGTTTGGTCATGCCTTTTCCGCTTCAAATATCGATTTTGTATAAGATTTCCGTACAATTAATCGATTGGTAAAAGGTTCAGTACAATTTTTGCAAAATTTAATGTAAATCCGAATTTGCTTGATTAGTACGTTGCAGAGGCTAAGAGCCTAAGACCCGTCTAGGTACTATAACTCTATAAGACAAGCTATTGAATCCTATGTTTAAAGAGTAGTGATCAAATTATTTGGATCAGAACTTCTGTACTGATTATGGTGTTCTCATTATGCTACATTAAATTTAATCATATATCTATATAAACCTCACATAAATAAATAAATAAGATTTAAGAGGATTTGATATACCAATTAATTGAGTAAGTCCAAGAGTCTTCATACCAAAAAGGTTATAAATTTATATTTAAAATTAATTAAGTTAAATTAGTTGCTTTATGTTAAATTATTAAACATGTAATTTTCAAATATTGTATATTTAATAATATATTTAATATGTATTTTTTAAAAATAACTATAACTTTTGTCAATTATAAAATTTTTATATAATTGAAATCTTTTTTAATAAATCGAGTAATTTTTACTATTCTCTTGCATAATGTACGCAATATTTATTTTGTATTCTCTTGTATAAACAAAAAAGAAGTAAAATTAGTTTTTTCTGAATTTTATAATTGAATTTAATTTATCATATAATTTAAAATTATAAAATTTTCAAATAATTTATTTACAAAATACATAAATTTATTATATATTTTATAAAAAATTTTATAACATTAGGCAATCAAAAGTGGAAGAATTGGGTTGCCCACATCAATCCTAAAACATAGCCCCGGAAGACTTTTTGTTTTTTTCTGAGTCACATCTCTGGCAATAAAAGCGAGTGTGGTACAATAATAAGGTTTTTATTTTGTCAAAATATTCTTTTGGAGTATTCTTAATCTACGAGAAAAATAGACATAGCAGTCTTTTTCTACAAGTTAGGGGTCTTTTTCTGCCTTTTAAAAAGCTTGTAGTTTTATGAAATATGACCAGAAAATCCAAAAAGTGCAAGAGTAGGCAAAGTCAGTTGGGTTTATTTCATCATATACCTCCAAGTCTGAAAATATTTTATAATTTATAAGGATGGTAATTTTTGGCCCGTAAATTTAAATTTAGTTAATTTCAATGAATCAATTTATGGATCAAGTTCAGGTCCATATTAACTTGAAACTCAACTATTTTAAGCAAAAGAATATCATTATTATCATCATCATTATACCCAGTTGAATCCTGCATAATGCGGGGTCCGAAGAGATTTGATAATACGCAGCTTTACTTCTATAAAATAGAGAGGTTATTTCTAGTAAACTCACAGACAAATGTCACATGAAGAGCTAAAAAAAACTTCAAATATGTGATGCAAGTTTAGAAGACAAAATAATAATAAGAATAATAATACTAATAATAATAATAAGACAAATAAGAATACAAATATTAAGAAAATAATAAGAATACTAATACTAACACTAATAATAATAATAAACACAATAAGAATAATAATAAGAAAAGAAGAAAAGCCCATCTAGCTGATCAAACAAATACCTAGTTGATCAACAAGATGCACATGGCAGGGGAATCACATACAAATTAAATATAACAAACAGGTAGAAGAAAGAGGCGTGCAAGAATTAACAAATTAAAAGCAATAGTCAAAACACATGTAGCAAAAACATTGAGACAGCTAGATAATGATAGAGATGTTGTGACCAAAACCATTTTACACATAAAATCTGGATATGAGTAGCGGGGTTAGAAGCATAGGCGAGCATAAGCAAAACAATATCATTTTTATTTAAAAGAATTGAGTCTTTGATAAACATGAGCCTGGACAGTCCAAATTCAGATCCAGTTAAAAAAATAAATTATTCTATATTTTTAATTTTTTAAAAATTATGTTAAAAAATTTGTCGAGGGCTGACCTATCTATAATAATTTATATGTTCATTTTGAAGCCTAAATAAGTAATCAAGCAATTTTTTTTTTTTGGGTTCCAAATCAAACAAAAGTTGGCTAAGCCATTGTTCTCAATTGGTTTTCAACTAAGATTGATAAGTAAAATTTAACAAGATATTATTTATAGGTTATATAACATTACACGTGGCTTCTCTATTACGTAAGAATAAAGTTGCATATTATTAAACCTTCTTAATCTCAGATTTTAACAAGATTT
>JANZXP010000002.1:800977-821020 GCA_027576715.1 Erythroxylum flavicans
TATAAAATATGTCTTCAAATTTGTAATAAATTAAAATAAATTCCTTTTTAACAATTATAATAATTATAAATTTCAAATTTAAAAATTGTTACTAAATAATACAAGCTATCAAAAATAATTTGCCAAAAAAGTCTTTAAAATTGTAATAAATTTGTGTATAAACATTATAATAATTATTAAATTAAAAATTACATTTAGTCACTAATACTATTAGCTACCAAATTAAATTCGTCACAAAAACTAATTTATTACGTATGAAAAACGTCGGTAAAAAGTTTTTGCTACAACAAACATTTCATAGCTAAATCCTTTTTTCTATAAAAAATAAATCATCGCTAAACCATTTTAACGACTAAAAATAATTCGTCACAAAAGTTTTTTACCTACGTTTCAAAAACATTTCTAAAAACATTTGCCTATAGGATAACTTAGTAACTAAAAGTTTTTTGCTACCAAAACAAAATCATCACTAAAAATAAATACCGACGCATAAGGTTTTATGGGAAAAGACTTTTATCTACGAAACGTAAACCTCACACAAAACTATTACCGAAGTTTTTTTAATCATCAGTAATACATTTTCCTGATAAAATTTGTTTGTTGCAAAAATGTTTTCGTGACGACTTCTGGTAAACGTCCCCAATGTTATTTTGCTACCGGGATCCGACGACGATTTGGGCAGGGAAATGAAATCGTAGAATATTACTAATTGTGATGATTTTCCCTTCTTTAGCGATGATTGAAATTGTCGCTAAATACGCTATTTGTTGTATTGTATGTTTGTTTCTATCTAAATTGAATATAGCCAACATCTTATAGCAATCTTATATAAAGAGTAATTACTTTTGTTGTGGAAGTTAAACTTGCTCAAGTAGCTAATTATTCTCATCCAATCCATCTCTAAATAGTTAATATCACACAAAGAAGGGATTTTAGACAAAATTCTTGTGAAGAGTGAGGCATTTGAAAAATAAGTTAATAGGTTGATTTAATATCATGATTGAAAAGTTGTAGTTGAGGTTACTTATTTGAGTATTGATCATGTCCATAGCCTATTCTTTATAACTAGCTAAAGAATGAAGGAGGCTTTAGGTATATTAGAATTGAACCAAGTTAACTTGTACCAAGAAGGAGGGGGAGTAGATTTTCTAAACATCTGAAGGCATTAATTATTGATAAATTTATTGGAATTATGCTTTAACCATATGGTGTTGTCTTTAGAACTTGAATTTGGATTATAAGGGGAAGATTAGCTATTAGAGAGTCAAATCTTTTTATGTTACAGTGCAATTGGTTACCTAAAATAATTTTCTTAACTTTTAATTGATTTGGCATATGATTTTTTAACCTTTACATGTCTAGTACTAGATAAGCGGTCATAGTGACTTTATTTGTCACACCAAAACTAGGTGTGAAGCCCATTTTCTATGGTGTTTTCATTTATAGATTCAATTTTTCCCTTAATGTTAAATTTTACTTTTAGGTGTAAAGCCCATTTTCTATAGTGTTTTCATTTGTGGATTCAAAATTTTCCTTAATGTTAAATTTTACTTTTCAAAAGATTATTCGTTTAAAGAAGTATGTATGTATCAATAGGACCTAAAGTGTGTTTATGATTAAAAAATCTACATCTTTGCTAGGAGAATGTTATGCCAAGATATCCGTCCTCTTTTTGGGCGCAAATTTTTGTCTATTTAACTGTAGCTTTAGATTTATTAGATGCTACACCTAACGATAGGAATTCTTGATTATTTTATTTATTATTTTGGTAAGATTCCTAGGAAGCATTAGATGCAAACACTAATAGATTTAGAGATTATTAAGAATTGAGACAATAAGTTAGAGCCTACCAGTATAAGAAAGGTTCATATTATTTCAGCTGCTAATAACTTAGATTGGTCGAGCTAAGCTCAAGTTCGGGTCACCTTTGACCTAGTTGAGCACTAGCTCAGGCCCGGCTCGACCCACTGCCATCTATAGTGGTAAGGTGACTTTCTAATGATATCTTCTAATCTATATTTCAGACAGAAGGATCAAATGAAGACAAGAACCTAGGAATATGATGGAGTGGATGGAAAGTTGTGTTAGCGTTGAGGGTGGGGGGATAGGATTAGGATCACTTCCTATTGTTATATCCATTCGTTTACTTAAGGGCCTGTTTGTTTGAATGTTAATTAACCGAACGAAATGGAAGGGAACGAAACGAAAGGGAACGGTTTATAATGGAATGGAATGGAATATAATATAGTGAAAAGTTGTTTGGGAGGGATAGAAGGGTTCATAATGTAATGTAGTGAAACATTGTTTAAAAGATGGATGGAATGAAATGTAATGTATAATAAATGACTATTAATACCCTTGATATTAAAATGGTTGTTACAAAAGTTTTAATGCTATGATTTTAAAACAGAAATCATGTCCAATTAAAAAGTCACACACAACCATGACCAATAATTTTTTATACATTTTCTATTTTAAAATAATAAAAATATTAACAAAAATACTATTATTTTATTATTGATTATATAAAAATATTATTATTTATTATTTAATAAATTTTATTCTATTATATGTTATTTATATTTAAAAATTATTTATTTATATTTTTATTTATATAGAAATATGTATAAATAATTAAAGTTATATATTATATATTTTCATTAATAAAATTTTATTAATTTACTAATTTTATTATTAATTATATACAATTTTTATTAATAATATAAAAATATTATTATTATGGTAAGAAGAAATAATATAAAAATATTATTTATTATATATAAGGGGTTACGATTAGAAGAAATAATTGGTATTTAGAAAAATTATTGAGAGTATATTAGGTAATATGTATTTATTAGTTTAGGTTTCATCATAAACCCTTCGAATTGGAGGTTTCTTATTTTCACTGTTTAGGACGGAATAGAACGTAACATGAAACCTCCACTTCCATCTCCTTTCGTTTCATTCTATTATGAAACTCTCAATTAAATGATGAAAGTGTGTCACGTTCTATATTGTTCCATTACTAACCCTCCAAATAAACAGACCCTTAGTTTAAAATACGTACTTGTACAGCTATATTAAAGCAAAGGTTACGGAGGTAATGATGGAATTTTGTCAATACAATGAATTATAAAGTAATAAAATTTCAGATATTTTAGTTTTAGCGCTTAACTTAAAAATCAGATAAATTTAATCTATAAAAATTTATTTTTATTAATATTTTGATAATATTATTAATAAAATATAAAAAATAAATAATTATAGAATATATTATTTATATAAAATTTAAATATCAAATAGTGAATATATAATTATTACTACAATTATGACATGAAATTAAAAAAATATATTAACGAAGGCAAATAATCATGTAGTTTATTTAAATATTAATATTCATATAATCTGATTAATTACATCATTAAAATTTATAATTTTATTATTTTCCCTACGAGACACAGTTGTAATATGCACATGCCAATACTATAGTTGTTACTACGGAGCCATAGGCTCATGATGAAACCAACGTGTACCGCACCATATTGTATAAAGAATTCAGCTACGGAAAAGATCACTCCACTGTAATTCTTGTACTTAAAAGGTAGAATCGTTCACTCCAGGTGTTCCCACATTTCGGCCTGATAGAATAATGGAGAGGTAAATTACGGTTTAATTTTACTTGGTTCTTTAGAAAGGAGATCCCATATTTGATACAAACAAGGAGCCATCGTATCAGATGAAACTCTCACACTGTATTATAATTCTGTTTTTATTAAATGGATAGATACTCTTAAGAGTAAGAACAGATTAACGATAACAAGCAATGTAAACCAGTCGGTGTGTGCGTGAGATAAGACGCAACCGAAGGAGAGGACAGTACAGATAGGATTGCACTAGCACGTACAATTTAAGTTAAAAGAGTACAAATCCAACGAAACAAGCCAACTCTTACGCAATCAAAGGTCGTTACTTTGACAGCGCGGGGTTGGGACTTGGGAGGTAATAGTATACAGAGTCTTGGGGTTTGGGATTTGTTATATATGTATAAAGATAATGTCAACTCTTGCATGGCTATAAAGCGAAGAAAAGGAAAAGCCTTCGTGTTATTGCTTTTTTCTGGTACGTGAGTAGGACGGTGAGTGAATAGAGAATCTTGTGAGTCGACAGGTTTTGCAGTTTAGCCCATTCGGCCTTTGCTTATAACAACATACGTCAGCGTAAGAAAGCATAAAAGGTTACGTGGGATTGTGTTGTGTCGTTCATTTTGGGATAGGGTCGGCAATTTATCTCAGGTCAGGATAATTTAGATTAATCTAAAATTAATAAATTTAATTTAAATTGATGAAATTTAAAATTTTAATTTTATATTAAACAATTCAAAATTTTAAAATTTTGAATAAAATAAATATTTTCTTCAAACTTTAACTTAAAAAATCAATTAAAATTAAATAATAAATTAATGTTTTAAGTAAATTGAATTTTTAAATAATAAATCAGTGTTTTAATAAATAATAACTTTAAAAAATCAATTAAAATTAACTAATAAACAACTTGAAATTAAATAATAAATTAGTGTTTTAAGTAAATTGAATATTTAAGGGTTTGAATTCAAATAAAATATTTAATGAAAGAATAATTTAAGACCAGCTGTATTACATTATGCTATGAGTATGGGATACATATGCACCATCTCAAGATAATACTTTAAGCATCGTGACTATATCTTTGATGGGTCATTCCTAAATATCCGTACTGTGACATATATAGAGATAAAGCAATTATACCCATAACTCCAAACGTTTTCTTAAGCTCTAACAAATTGGGTGGGAAAATAAATGCATGTGATATATAATAAAAGGAGATTTTTTTTAGGCATTAACAGACTATATATTTATTATAAAAAAATATTTATATCGTTCTTTAACAATTTGAAATCAATAATTTATTCCTTTTGCCTTCCTAAATTGCTTCTTAAAGTAAATAAAGTTTAAATTCGCCTCAATATTGAAAAACTTAACACACATTGGGATAAAAAAGAATATATTGAAAAATAATATGTATTTAATAAAAATAGATTTATATGAAATAATTAACAAAAGTTAAGTGTATTTGCTTTTTTAGAAGTTAAGAATGATTGACAATCAAGTTGTAAATTCTATATGATGCAATTTAATAAAACTTTATCTTTTGTCAAACTTAAATTAACTTAATTATAATTCTGATAAATTATATTTTTTTGTAATTTATATGATCGTATTGACTATTGTAGGTAATAAATTCCACTAAACCCTAAACCACCAACAACAACATTCAATAGAAATCCTATTTATATGCGGGTATGAAAAGGTTCACTAATATGCAATCTTACTCCTAACTAGTAAAGAAATTTTTTTCAAATGACTTACACGAAGAGAAAGAGAGAGAGACAAAGAAGGAGGGAGAGAAAGAGAGAGAGAGATTGAGCTAGGCAAAGAGCGAGAAAGATAAAGGTAATAATAGTAGTTATAGTAGTAGTAGAAATAGGAGTAGTGGTATTAGTAGGAGTAATAGGAGTAGTAATAGTAGTAGTAGTAATAGGAGTAGGAGTAGGAGTAGTAATAGTAGTAGTAGTGGTAGTGGTAGTGATAATCGTAGTCGTAGTCGTAATGGTAATAGTAGAAGTGGTAGTATTGTAGTAGTAGTAGCAGCAGTGGTAGGAATAGTAGCAGCACCAGTAATAGTAGTGGTGGTGGTGGTAGTAGTAGTTGTAGCAATAAGAGGAACTATAAGAATCTCTTTATGAGAGATCCTTTATCTGAATTTTACTACACCAAAATTTTCTATTGTAGGTTATATCTTCGGTCTCTGAGTATGATCTTCTCAATGAAGTGTTTGTATGTCTTCTCTTAATATGTTCAACCTACCTCAGCCTCGTCTCTCTTATTTTTTCAACAATATTAGTTACCTTCAATCTGTCTCTTACCGTTATACTCCTAACCTTATCTTTTTTAGTAAGGTTGCACATTTAACGGAGCATTCTTATCTCTGTCATCATTAGCTCGTGACTATGTACTTATTTGATTGGCCAACATTATGCTCCATAAAGCATGGCGGACTTAATCGCTAGACGATAGAGTTTACTTTTAAACTTGAGGGACATCTTCTTGTCACGCAAAACTTCTGATGCACTTTTATATTTCAGCCATTCAAATTTGATCTGGTGAATTATGTCTTCGTAAATCTCTCTATTGCTGTAATGATAGAGCCTAGATATTTAAAATATTTTTTTCGTAGTATAACTTCTGAATCAATCTTTACCTCTACATTAGTAACCATTCTATGTTCTAAAAAGTTATACTCCACGTTAGTCTTACTCAATCTAAAACCTTTCGATTCTAACGTATCCCTCCAAAGTTCAAGCTTGACATTGACCTCTTCTTTTTTGTTATTTATTAAACAATGTGATGAGCAAACAACAGACATGACACATTCCCTTGGAGACTCTTGGTGATCTCATCAATCATTACTTCAAACAAAAAGGGACTAAAAAAGAAGCCTTGGTGTAGTCCAATATCTATAAAAAAATGCTTCGTATCTTTTCCTATCGTCCATATTATAGTTTTTACATCTTCATGCATATCTCTAATAATTTGTATATAAGTTATAAGAACCCTATTGATTTTTAAACATCTTGACATGATTTCTCTTAGTACCCTATCATACACAATCTCTAAATCAATAAAAACCATGTATAATTACACCATCTTTCCCTGTAATAATCCATTAACTTCTTAAGGAAATGCAAAACTTTTGTCGTGGACCTTCTTGACATGAAGCCAAATTGATTTTTCAAGATAGAAGCTTCCTTCATCATTCTCTTCTTAATCACCTTCTCCTATAACTTTATAGCGTGACTAAATAATTTAATGCCTTTATAGTTGTTATAGCTTCAGATATCCTATTTGTTCTTTTATAAAGAAATTATCATACTAAATCTCTGCTCGTCTAATGTTTTGACAGATTTAAAGATCACATTAAAAAGCTTAAATATTCAAGTAATAGTCTCTTCACCTAGGTTCTTGTACACTTCTATATGTATCTCATCAGGCCCTATTGTCCCATCGCTCTTCATCTCCCTCAGCGTTTTCTTAATTTCATCCATTGTAATCTATTGGCGGCAAATAAAATTACGAAACCTCTCAGACGAGCTAAAGTCACCTAATAAGTTGTTATCCTCTACGTCTTCATTAAAAATGCTATAGAAATATTTCTGTCATTTTCTCTTGATGACATCTCAGCTACAAGCACCTGCTCTATTTCAACACACTTGATCTAAATTTTTTGCTTTTCGTTTTCTAACTTTTGCCAATTTAAAATTATCTTTGTCTCGATCCTTAGTATCTAATCTTTGATATAGATTCTCGTAAACTCTACTGAAATTATATGCGACAAAGTCTAATATATATACAAACCTCAATGCGGACTTTCTTCTCTCTCCAGGATCGTTAGAAGGAAACTAAACCAACAACTACTAACTAATCATAGGCTTCTTACTTTAATCACGTAAATTAAGGAGCATAATGATACACATCAATGATCTTTTCGAACTGGACGACGATAATGTTTTAATATACGAAATTTGAATACAAATTCCATGTACCTAAACACACAAAAACGAGGCGGCACTTCAATACAAAGAACGCAGTCGAAGGTGACCGTTTTAAAATAGAAACAATCACATTAAAATTAACAAGTAAAACTGAGCTTCGGATCTATAAAAGTTGGCTCTAACATGCAAAGAAAGAGATGTCAGATATAAGTCAAGCAAAGCCGACGTGAACCAAATAAAGATTCGAACTTAACTAACATGTCGTTTTCTTAACTCACATGCTACTATAAGCCTATAGCCTCCAAATGAAGGTGTTGTTGTTGATTATAGGTAAAGGGTTTATATATATTGAGATTTTTTATAAGTTTGCTTTTTTTCTTTTTCCTGATGCTTTAAAAATCGGAATGAAAGTTAAAAAAATAAGATAAAATATTTAAGGTTTAAAAGGTTCAATTGATATTAGATCATTATACAAATCGATTAAAGATTGAATAAAATTAAAAATTTTAAATACGATTGAAGAAGATTGTTATTAACCATCAAAAAATTAAAGTTTAATTGAAAAAAGATATTATTAAATAAAAATTAAGTGATTTATAAAAATTGATCAATTTATAAAACTGATCGATTAGTTAATAAATTGATTAGTTTTAATAATAAATTTTATTAAAAGTAAATTAAAAATTGAGCTGAAAAGTCAGTTGGTTTAAAATTTTTGCGATTAAATCAGTCGAGCCAAATGAGTTTTTTAACCATTACTTTTTTTTCCTTATTCTAGTTCTCATATTTAAAAATTTACAATTTATCTTTTTATGGTATTATTTAATTATTAAGCAGTTTTTTTACATAAGATTTTGTTAAATATTTATTTATTTAAGTTTTAATATTATATGTTTTTGCCCCTAGGAACAGTCGAGTTGGTGGACTGAGGGGCATAGGGCCAAAAGATCCTGTGTTCGAATCCTTCTATCTACACTCTCTCGATCGATCATGTCGTACAGGACTTGTCTAGTGCAGAATACTTAGTTGGCGTGATTTGTTGGCTATTGTGTTAATCCGGATTTTTACTCAGTGCACATCCAAATGATAGCGACTGCAGATTCTTCCGTCAAAAAAAAAAGATTTACCCTTTTAAATTTGATAATATGCAGCATGTTACGGGGTTTGGAACAATCTTCTCTGTATTCTTCTGATTAGAATAAGCAAACCCTTCACATGGGAGTTGGAAGGAAGCGAGAATCATCCACCAACCTGAAAACCCCACTTCTCCAACTTCTTCACAGCTTCTATATAATAATCTCATATGTATGTGTGCGTGTGTGTATGTAATACGTTGATCCTTTCATCCATGGAAGATGTAAGATAATGTAATAAACTTACATGCATGGAATTTTCGTTAATTACACTACATTTTCATTTCTATTATTAAATATGGCATCGTCTTATATATATGTGAGGGCCCCATATAAGAATATAGTATGTTAAATTGAAAGAAACTCCATACCCCAAAGATGATGCTTAGAAAATGATGGTGATTCCATTTCCACCTATACAGATTGCAGAGGTTGCTCAATCATAAGTACGAGCTCAAGATGGAATGTACTTTTTGAACACTCAAATCCAAATAGAAATGATTGAGGAACCGAAACAACACAAGATGCAGTGTATTTTAACGTTTTATGTACGATTAACAAAATTGGATTTGACGAAATCTTAGGCGCGGAGGCATATGTGGCTCGACATGTGTCCAATCTAGCTGTTATTTACAGGGTGTTCTTATAATGGAGAATCACCAAAACAAGCTATTCATGAGTTCTGTCCAGATTGGTTTGATTGAGACTAACTGGCAACAAGTTAGGCCTACTGAATCTTTTTCCAATTTGTTAATGCAGTCTCCGATCTCGAAACCAAGAAAGAGATTTTGGTTGGGATGATTCTTTTCCCTTCGTACGAATTATATACAGCAATACGTAAATAAAAATTCATTAACAGCATATGGATAGCCAATTCATATTCAGTCGATGACATGAGCCCTACGGAAACAAACCCAAGAAATTGCATTTCCTTAAGAATCTTGGTTTCTTTCTACTTGACAAAGGGCTTCATGCCCAAAATTAACAGGCTGACCTTCTCAAGACTTTGGAACTTGACAAGATAATGAATACAGGTATAATGGGAGTAAATTCAATGCAAAAATTTCGTTGCAGAGAGAAGGATTATAGGATACAAACTGGTAATACAAGTGAGTTTGAATCACTGGCAATGTAGATGCAGTTCCTCAATGATCTTCAGCAGCTTTCCTTTTCTTTGTCTTCTTAGTTTCATGATCTTTGTTCAGTGCCTCTCTATCTGCAGTATCACGTTCCGCCATGTCGAGTTCGCCCTCAACCTCTTTTCTCTTGCCACTAAGAGAAATTAACAACAAAATGGCATCTTAATCTTTAAATTTCCACATGTAATGCAACTTCATCTAAGGATTAGGATGCAGAACAAGTTTTATCACCTGCTAGTCTTATCATCTTCGAAATGTTTGTTCAGCCAACGGGCGCTTCCGGTATGAGGGGGCGTCAAGGAGCCAGAAATGTGCAGTATTTCCTCATCCAAGCTATGAGGAATAGCTGTGTCAATAAGATTGTCCATAAAATTGAACCATATTTCTAGTTCTATTCAATCTAAGTTTACATTTACTAAAATGTGGTCAAGGATACTTCCCACAGTGTAAATGACCAATAAAGCTTTTAGCAGGGAGTAATCATGATTAAACTGTCATGTTAATTAAAGGTGAAAGACTTGTAAAGAATCAAGATTCCTTTTGAAGCAAATTATGAGAAATAGAGAACATCAATGACAAAGGGAACCAAAATAGCATTAATTGTGCCATTTTCAAAGTTAATAGCACAATTACAAGAAAAGACAATATATCACCTCTTAACAACAAATCGGATCACAGTCCCAACCTTTATTGCATGCTTTTTGTGATATCTGCTAACATATACACCCTCGCCATGTTTCTGAAGAGACAAAGTATATCAAATAAGCAATCTTAGACCAAAAACAGATCGATTACCAAGCACATGTGTACATATACCTTCTTAAATCTGAATTCATCACGGATATCCCCATTAGTTATAATAGCAGATGAAAATCCGAGAACGATTATGTGAATAGATTCTCGCACAATTTTCACAACTTTACCTTCTGGTAATCACAAAAAAAATACTCATTGTTAACAACAAAGATATTAAAGGCATGAAACAAGTATGTACATAGACGAATATATGGAATTGTTAATTGCAAAAACGAGAACAAAAAACAAGGACAATTATAATATCGGAATCCAAAACAACCTAAAAGCATGTCTGGTTTAGGGGAGAAAATCAACAATTTTGCTTGTAGTCTAACAGCAAAATACGGATGAACCCCAGATAGAATCCTCCCATGATTATTTGGAGTATTGACAGCATAAGCTAAAATGACACCATCAAAAGTTTCACTGTACCTGAAACCAAAACCAGAACAAGAACATTAACACCTACAAACCTCATATTTAGCAGCAAACCATAAGCCTCACAAGAAAACCAATTACGAAAACTGTCAAAATACAAACCATTCAAACCAAGAAAAAAGTTATACGTATTTAGATACAGTGGAACATCGTCTTTAGCATCAAACAGATTAGCTCTGTACGAAAAACTACCACAAAAACTTTCAAAACCGAAACCAATCCAAACCCCGATAAATTTTACGGAATTAGATACAGTAGATGCAACACAGTCATGTGCGGACTACTCTTCCCCATAAAGCTTCAATCTTTAAGTTATGCTATTGATATAAATAACAAACAAAAAGGGCGAGGAAGCGAACCTGAAGAGTAACGAACTGAGCTCGCGGAGTATTGCATGAGAAACATTCTTGCTCTGCGATGGGGGAAGGTACACTACCAAATTAGCATCCGAAACACTCAGTCCCTCCATTATAGGTCAAAGCGCGATTTTCGAATTCCCGGTAGCGGCAAAAACCCTAGAGAAACTTCCAAGTTGACGACCGTAGATATTAATTATGCTTTGATTCTTATCGCCGATCAAGGAGTTTAACTTTTGGGCTAATTTTAAATAGGCCCCAACAATTGGAACAAACAGGTCCAATCCAAGTGGTTCGATAGGTTCTGTGATAACCAAATTGTCCGGTTTAACCTAGAGCCCGGTTCCAATTTAGTAAATAAAAATACAATAATAACAACAATGATAAAATTTTACTACAATTACTGGTGTCAATGGGTCGAATTGGGCTTAGGTTACCCTGGTTCGACCCTAGGTCATGGTGGGTTGGTAGCTCGGCCTATGGCCCTACGAGCTTCTGGCTAGGCCGGATTAACCCATTATTTTTTTAACTAAAAATTTTTAAAACATAATCGTTTTTAATAAAATGAAGCTGTTTTGAAAGTAATGGTCAACAGGACCCGTGGCCCTTCGGTGTTTTGATATCTTTAAATACGACGTATGGTCTGAAGAAACCTAGTAATATCTAATCTTATATCCAATTATTAGAAAAATTGTTTCCGATATACCTATAGAAAAGAAACAACCTTTTAATACGTGAAGATAATACTACGTATTGTTAAGCTTCCTCAAATGATACACCAATAGAAAAGAAAGAAAAAAATGAAAATGATTTAAAGAAAAAAATAAAAATAATATCCAATACTTTAAAAACCGAACTGGAAGTTAAATTGGTAAGATAAAAAGTTAATGTTTTAAAGAGTTCAACTAGCATTAGATTGTCATAAAACTATCTAAAGGTTAAATAAATTAAATAATTTGAAACATAATTGAAAAAAATTCTTATTTATAGAAAATTTGAAGTTTAATTAAAAAAGATTGTTAGATAAAATTAATTAATTTATTTTGGTTTATAAGAACTTATTAATTCACAAAAATTGACTGATTAATTAATAAATTAGTTAGTTTTAAACTAAAATTTATTAAAATAAATCAAATTGAAAAGTTAAAAACCTAACAAAAAATTGAATTGTTTAAGATTTTTACGATTGAACATGTTAAACTGGTCGAAATTTTTAATCATTGATAATAACCAAATACAACAACAACAACAAAATTTCGTTAATATGTGGAGTTTGAGGAGGTCTAATAATACAGAGTGTTAATCTTATCTCTAACAAATAAAACAAACACATAAACAAAAAATTGAAATAAATAAATAAATAAAAGATAAAGATATAAATATAAATATAAAAATCAAAATAAATGTTGAAATAAATAAACAAACAAACAAAATATTTCAATAAAATAAATAATTTAATAAATAAAAATAAATATAATTTATTACAATAATATTAACAAAATGGTACTTATGGTTAATAAAAAATAATAAATATAAACTTGAAAGTTCATATTATATGAATATTGACTAAATAAAAATAATTATTTGATGATATTTAGTATAAATATTAACAAGTCACAATTCGTGTTGAATTTAAGCTTGTTAGACTAAATAATTATTAAAAGATACTATTATGTTAATACTTGGAATGATTATTTTAAGTTATACTGGGCTTACTAAATAATTCATTCCATAATAACAACATTTAGAATTAGAGATGTTAAAAAGAGCTCGGCTTGTGGTTCGACTATTATTTCTAAAACGACATCAGTTCGGAAGTTTTTTTCTAAAAAAAATGACAAATCGAGCTACGGGTCAACTCATCCTGGCCTGCCAGGTCACAGGCTATCATGTCCTAGAGTTGCTCCTAGCTTGACCTGACCCGACCCGATCCGACCAATTAACATCTTTATCTCAAATAAGTACTACTCGAACGCGGAGATTTGATAAAGTTTAGAAATTTGTAACCTTATCTTTAATTAAAAAAAAGAGCTATTTTTGACAAGTTTAGAAAATATAAAAGCAGGAAGGAATAAATTTTTAGAAATTAGTTAAAGGAAAAAAATCAGAAATTACAATAAAAT
Organism: Erythroxylum flavicans; assembly: GCA_027576715.1. Classification (NCBI taxonomy): domain Eukaryota; kingdom Viridiplantae; phylum Streptophyta; class Magnoliopsida; order Malpighiales; family Erythroxylaceae; genus Erythroxylum; species Erythroxylum flavicans. The sequence continues at coordinate 814,550 of JANZXP010000002.1, forward strand.
GATAAAAATACATATAATATATAATATATAAAATATAAAAATAAAATAAATAAAAATAAAACATAATTATAATTTAATTAGCATTTTTCAATAAAATATTAAGTTGCATTTGGCCAAAAGAAACTTAGCTAAAAACAAAACGAAGTGCCTTATTCATGGAATTTTGTGAAAAAGAAAGAAAACAAAAACGATGTCGGTTCTTAGATCTAGAACTAGAAGGAGGATTTGCTAAACTAAAGCTCTTAACGGCGTCGGGGAATCGGAAGTGAAGGAAATTTGAATCGAATACTCTTCATTGTCTTGCATTTCTTCTGAATCTCAATTCTCTGCAATTTTGGGTAATAATGGATTCCTCGACGCAAGACGATGGCCTAACGAAGCTCGAATATTTATCTCTGGTCTCTAAGGTTTGTAGCGAGCTGGAGACTCACCTAGGGTTTGGGGACAAAGTTTTGGCGGAGTTCATCACGGAATTGGGTCGCAAGTGCGAGACTGTTGATGAGTTCGATTCGAAGTTGAAGGAAAATGGCGCAGAGATGCCCGACTACTTTGTCCGCACGCTATTGACCATTATTCACGCCATTCTACCGCCGAAACCAAAGTCCGAGAAGGAAGCGAAGAAAGAGAGTGTTGTTTCCGAGGTTAAGAAATCTAAATTCAAGGCTCTTGCAATTGAGGATAGTAGAGATAGAGTGAAGGAGCTTGAAAAGGAGCTGGAGATTGAAGCTAAAGATAGAGTTAGAAAGGAGGGGAGAGAAGAGGAAAACAGGGATAGAAAGGAGAGGGATCGTGATAGAGAGAGGGAGAGACATAGGGATAGGTATGGTGGAGATAGGAGGCGTAGAGATAGAGATAGAGATAGAGATAGAGATTATGATGATAGAGGAGAGTATAGAAGTAGAGGAAGGCACAGGGATGATGATGGGAGGCATAGAAGAGATGGTAATGATAGGCATAGAAGGGATGGGGGTGAAGACATCGGCTACGATGATGAACGTAGAGAAAGTAAAAGGGATCCAAGGAATGGACACGACAATCGAAATGAACCTGAATTATATGAGGTATATAAGGGCAGGGTATCGAGAGTGATGGATTCGGGTTGTTTTGTTCAACTTAATGATTTTAGAGGGAAGGAGGGTTTAGTTCACGTTTCCCAGATCGCGACCAGGAGGGTTGTTAATGCCAAGGATGTTGTGAAGCGGGACCAGGATGTTTTTGTCAAAGTGATTTCAATTTCAGGTCAGAAATTGAGTCTTTCTATGAGGGATGTTGATCAGCATACTGGCAAAGATTTGCTTCCATTAAACAAGGACTGGAATGAGGATGCTTTTAGAACTAATCCTTCAACTTCGAAAGAAGGGCTTGTCACCAGGACTGGGCTTTCTGGGATTAAGATTGTGGAGGAGGATGATTCGTTTAACCCTCGAAGACCATTAAAGAGAATGAGCTCACCGGAGAAATGGGAAGCAAAACAGCTTATTGCTTCAGGGGTTTTGAGTGTGAATGAGTATCCCATGTATGATGATGAAGGAGACGGAATGCTTCATCAAGACGAGGAAGCTGAGGAAGAGCTTGAGATTGAGATGAATGAGGATGAGCCAGAATTTTTGCAAGGTCAGACTAGGTATTCTGTTGACATGTCGCCTGTGAAAATATTTAAGAATCCAGAAGGCTCATTAAGCCGTGCAGCTGCACTTCAGTCTGCTCTCATAAAAGAAAGGAGAGAAGTGCGGGAACAGCAGCAGAGAACAATGCTTGATTCCATACCAAAGGATCTTAATCGTCCATGGGAAGACCCAATGCCTGAGACTGGTGAGAGGCACCTCGCACAGGAGCTTAGAGGTGTCGGTTTATCAGCTTATGATATGCCTGAGTGGAAGAAGGATGCATTTGGGAAAGCATTGACATTTGGACAGAGGTCAAAGCTATCTATACAGGAGCAGAGGCGGAGCTTGCCAATCTACAAATTAAAAAAGGAATTAGTTCAAGCCGTTCATGATAATCAGGTACTGGTTGTTATTGGCGAGACTGGTTCAGGTAAGACTACTCAGGTTACGCAGTACCTTGCTGAGGCAGGTTATACTACAAGGGGCAAAATAGGTTGTACGCAGCCTCGTAGGGTGGCTGCAATGTCAGTTGCAAAAAGGGTGGCTGAAGAGTTTGGGTGTCGATTAGGTGAAGAAGTTGGGTATGCTATTCGTTTTGAGGATTGCACTGGACCAGACACAGTGATCAAGTATATGACAGATGGTATGTTACTCAGGGAGATTTTGATTGATGAGAGTCTTTCACAGTACTCGGTTATAATGCTTGACGAAGCTCATGAGAGGACCATCCACACTGATGTGCTTTTTGGGTTACTTAAAAAGCTTGTGAAGAGGAGACCTGATCTTCGACTGATTGTTACGTCTGCTACTCTGGATGCAGAGAAATTTTCAGGGTATTTCTTCAACTGTAACATATTCACTATTCCTGGTAGAACGTTTCCTGTAGAGATATTATACACCAAACAGCCAGAAAGTGATTATTTAGATGCGGCTTTGATCACAGTCCTGCAAATCCATTTGACAGAACCTGAAGGGGACATCCTTCTCTTCTTGACAGGTCAGGAGGAGATTGATTTTGCATGTCAATCTCTGTATGAGAGGATGAAAGCATTGGATAAGAGTGTACCTGAGTTGATTATATTGCCTGTTTATAGTGCTCTTCCTAGTGAAATGCAGTCGAGGATTTTTGAACCCGCCCCACTGGGGAAGAGGAAAGTGGTTGTGGCAACCAATATTGCTGAGGCTTCTTTGACAATCGATGGTATTTTTTATGTAATTGATCCCGGTTTTGCAAAGCAGAATGTATACAATCCAAAGCAAGGGCTTGATTCTTTGGTCATAACTCCAATTTCACAAGCATCTGCTAAGCAACGAGCTGGACGTGCTGGTCGTACTGGGCCTGGAAAATGTTATCGACTGTACACAGAAAGTGCATATCGCAATGAGATGTCCCCAACATCAATTCCTGAAATCCAAAGAATTAATCTTGGAACTACCACACTAATGATGAAGGCCATGGGAATTAATGATCTTTTGTCTTTTGATTTTATGGATCCACCTTCACCTCAGGCCCTCATTTCTGCCATGGAACAACTTTATAGTTTGGGAGCCCTTGATGAGGAGGGGCTTCTTACCAAGTTGGGCAGGAAAATGGCAGAATTTCCACTGGATCCACCATTGTCTAAGATGTTGTTAGCTAGTGTAGATTTGGGTTGTAGTGATGAGATTCTGACTATAATTGCCATGATTCAAACTGGAAACATCTTTTATAGACCTCGGGAAAAACAAGCTCAAGCAGATCAGAAGAGGGCAAAGTTTTTCCAGCCTGAGGGTGACCATTTGACTTTACTTGCTGTATATGAGGCATGGAAAGCCAAGAACTTCTCTGGCCCTTGGTGTTTTGAGAACTTTGTTCAGTCCCGATCCTTGAGGAGGGCCCAGGATGTCAGAAAACAACTTCTTTCCATTATGGATAAGTATGATCTTAAGCTCTTATATACTGCTTTATTTCTTCTTTTATCATTTTCTATGCATATCCCTTTGTCAAGTCCCATTTATCATTTTAATCCTCATTGCTGAATGGGGAAATTGCTATTTACTAATCTATAGTCAAAAAATGTGCAAGATACAATGCTTTTTTCCCATACATTTGACAGATGTAATGCCTTCTGAATCTGTGAAAGTATTCTCCATATAGTTAATCATGGGGTCTTGTGGTTTCCGTGTGTGCAACTTGTTACTGCATAATATTTTCTTAGGGAGATAGTGACTATTTCAGGACTAATGCAGCTCCAGTTATTAGGCACGACCAGGTAATTGCTTATTGAAGACATTTAGTGCCAAGAGGATGTTCCTCACTTGCATTGTGGTATCCTTTGAAGATAGATATAGGAATTGTTTAGAGTATGAAGGATGTCGTAGTGGATAATTACATGTTCTTTAAGTCAATGTACTCAGTGTACAAAACTCTCCACTTTGCTTCGGTCTAGGGAGGGTTATAATGTACGCAATCTTTCTTTTGTATTTTTACAAAGAGACTGTTTTTATGACTTGAACCTGTAACCTTATGGTAACAAAGAAGCAACTTTACAAGTTTCTCCAAGGCTTACCCTCGGATAATTACATGTTCGAAAGATCTTATTCTCTTGCAAATATAGTTTTAGCTATTCAATGGGAGAAATCCCAGACTTGATAATCGCGCTCATCTTTTGTTGATTTTCTTTTATTATTCCTGGACCAGATTACTTAAAGATTGATGTTTCTTGCCAGTCTTATTCTAGGAAATTCTGACTTTTGAAATCGTGAGGGACTTGACGTAACCCTTTTGGCTTTAAAGATATGTTTAATTTTCTAAAGATGGATTGTTGTATGCTTCTTTCCTCTCAAGTATAGTTTTAACTAATTCCCATGTCATGTTTCATTCCAAAACATCGACGTTGTATGTCCGCGTGATTCTGAACATTCCTACCATATTTTTCAGGTATAAATTGGATGTGGTCAGTGCCGGAAAGAACTTCACAAAAATTAGGAAAGCTATAACAGCTGGATTCTTTTTCCATGCAGCCAGGAAAGATCCTCAGGAGGGTTACAGAACCCTGGTGGAGAATCAGCCAGTATATATTCATCCAAGCAGTGCTCTTTTTCAGAGACAACCTGACTGGGTGATCTACCATGAGTTAGTTATGACTACCAAGGAATATATGCGTGAGGTTACTGTTGTTGATCCCAAATGGCTTGTTGAACTTGCACCCAGATTCTTCAAAGTTGCAGATCCAACTAAAATGAGCAAAAGAAAACGTCAAGAGCGTATCGAACCTCTTTACGATAGATACCACGAACCTAACTCATGGCGATTGAGTAAGCGTCGAGCTTGAGTTCTGCGAGACTCTGATGAGGCTTGTTTTGTCGTCAACTTGTAAAGGTAAAGTTATCCCTACACAATAGTTAAGCACTGCTAATTTTTTTTAGTTTACTTCATGGAGTACTATCTAGAATGCCGTTTTGTGACCGCTGATATTGTTGTTGATTAGGTAAGCCTTTCTAGAATTTTGCCCTAAGCGTGAAAAGAGTTGAAGTTTTTAAACCAAGAAGTGTGCATTGTAAACTTAAGCACGGTCCCTTATATTTTGTGCAAAAACTGCTTGGGACAGGTACTAAGCAGCCTGAAATTGTTCAAGATGCTTGAAACTAAAGATAGTAAAAGGGTCCAGATCTAGATTTGCTCGAAATTAACAGATAAAATTTGTTTTGATTATATTTTAATTCGGGTTTGTGTTTAAATTAAAAATTTTGAATTTTGGACACGAGACTTTGATTGAGCTCTACTTCTGGCGTACTGCTATCTTTACATGTTAATATTCACCTAAGGGAAGACAAATGGTTATTTGGAGTTGCATTAAACTATAAAGATGTTAATAACGCTCTTGAGAGGAGTGAGATCGTTTTAACAGGAATTGGTAATTAGTTAATAATGTAATTTGTTTGCTGTTGCAATTCTTGGAAGCTCGTGAGATTGGATCCAAAGTCACCCTGAGAAGAAATTTGATTTACCACAGAGAGAGGAAGAAAAAAATTAGAAATGGCAAAATTGACCTGGTTTACTTTTGGCCTGAGTTGACCGGACTATAGATGAGTAGACTTCTCAATGGGTTGAGTGGCTGCGCAAGTTAGGATGGGCTAACTCGTGGCCCGATTCGTTGGCAGGTTGATCGGCCGGTGGCCCATCTTGACACGACCATTTATTTTTAAAGGAAAAAAATCGAAATGATATCATTTTGGACAAAACGACATTGTTTCGAAAAAAATACGCGAGCTACAAGCCAACTTCAGCTAATCCGAACGGAAAACAGGACGTGCTGGGCTGGATCGGGCGAGCGGAGTCAAAATTATCATCCCTATAAGTGAGTAACGGGCTAACCATATTCGTCTCAAGTGAGCTGTGGGCTAGCTCAACCCGATCTATGATCAGCCCGTTATTTTTAAAATGATATCGTTTTATAGGCCTGATTTGTCGTTGGCCCGATACTTCCAAAATAATGTCTTTCTGAAAATTTTTTGTTAAAAAATACATAACATATCAACTTGGCTATAATCGATTGTGCCAAAATGCAAGCCACTTAAAACAAATCAATTTAATTTAATTTAGTAATTTTTTAATTAAAATTTAAATTTATTAACTAAATAAAAATAAACTCTACTATTTATATTTTAAATTCTTTAATTTTGTTGTGGGCTAATTTTATATCATTTGATTAAACCTTTTAATTTTTAAAACATTAAAGAAAACGATGAACGGTGATTTTGACACGTGTAATATCTCAGTAAATGTCAATATCTTCCACATTTTGACACGTATGCCATCGGTATTTTGGTAACCGTCCTCAGTCCTCCGGTAATAGTTGGGGAGATAAAGTTGAGTTAGTTG